>MUZC01004611.1:7877-22696 GCA_002072015.1 Radix auricularia | reverse complement strand
AGGTCTGCTAGTGAGGGTCTGCTAGTGTTAGTGAAGGTCTGCTAGTGAAGGTCTGCTAGTGAAGGGCTGCTAGTGAAGGTCTGCTAGTGAGGGTCTGCTAGTGAAGGTCTGCTAGTGAGGGTCTGCTAGTGTTAGTGAAGGTCTGCTAGTGAAGGTCTGCTAGTGAAGGTCTGCTAGTGAGGGTCTGCTAGAGAAGGTCTGCTAGTGAGGGTCTGCTAGTGTTAGTGAAGGTCTGCTAGTGAAGGTCTGCTAGTGAAGGTCTGCTAGTGAAGGTCTGCTAGTGAGGGTCTGCTAGTGAAGGTCTGCTAGTGAAGGTCTGTTAGTGAAGGTCTCCTATTGAGGGTCTGTTAGTGAAGGTCTTCTATTGAGGGTCTGTTAGTGAAGGTCTGCTAGTGAAGGTCTGCTAGTGAAGGTCTGCTAGTGAGGGTCTGCTAGTGTTAGTGAGGGTCTGCTAGTGAAGGTCTCCTAGTGAGGGTCTGCTAGTGAAGGTCTGCTAGTGAAGGTCTGTTAGTGAAGGTCTCCTATTGAGGGTCTGCTAGTGAAGGTCTCCTAGTGAGGGTCTGCTAGTGAAGGTCTGCTAGTGAAGGTCTGCTAGTGAAGGTCTCCTATTGAGGGTCTGCTAGTGAAGGTCTGTTAGTGAAGGTCTGTTAGTGAAGGTCTGCTTGTGAAGGTCTGCTTGTGAAGGTCTGCTAGTGAAGGTCTCCTATTGAGGGTCTGCTAGTGAAGGTCTGCTAGTGAGGGTCTGCTAGTGAAGGTCTGCTAGTGAGGGTCTGCTAGTGAATGTCTGCTTGTGAAGGTCTGCTAGTGAAGGTCTCCTAGTGAGGGTCTGCTAGTGAAGGTCTGCTAGTGAAGGTCTCCTAGTGAGGGTCTGCTAGTGAAGGTCTGCTAGTGAGGGTCTGCTAGTGAAGGTCTGCTTGTGAAGGTCTGCTAGTGAAGGTCTGTTAGTGAAGGTCTGCTTGTGAAGGTCTGCTAGTGAAGTTCTCCTATTGAGGGTCTGCTAGTGAAGGTCTCCTAGTGAGGGTCTGCTAGTGAAGGTCTCCTAGTGAGGGTCTGTTAGTGAAGGTCTGCTTGTGAAGGTCTGCTAGTGAAGGTCTGCTAGTGAACGTCTGCTAGTGAAGGTCTCCTATTGAGGGTCTGCTAGTGAAGGTCTCCTAGTGAGGGTCTGCTAGTGAAGGTCTGCTAGTGAGGGTCTGTTAGTGAAGGTCTGCTAGTGAAGGTCTCCTAGTGAGGGTCTGCTAGTGAAGGTCTGCTAGTGAAGGTCTCCTATTGAGGGTCTGCTAGTGAAGGTCTCCTAGTGAGGGTCTGCTAGTGAAGGTCTGCTAGAGAGGGTCTGCTAGCGAAGGTCTGCTAGTGAGGGTCTGTTAGTGAAGGTCTGCTAGTGAAGGTCTCCTAGTGAGGGTCTGCTAGTGAAGGTCTCCTAGTGCGGGTCTGCTAGTGAGAGTCTGCTAGTGAAGGTGTGCTAGTGAAGTTCTGCTAGTGAAGATCGGCATCCTGGGTTGTAAGATTGTGGTTTGAACTTTGCTCAGTGACTCAGTGATGTGCTTCTCAGTGTCTTTTTTTATGTTGAGAATTTTTTTTTTTTTGTTTTATTCATAAGTGGCTGGGGTTGCTTTACTAATGCTTATTAATCAAAATTGGGCATAGAGCAGAAGCAAAACAAAAATATGGGATGATATGTTAGGCGTTAGGGCTTGAGGAATAGAAATGAATACATATTATTGACATGGCTAAGGAGTAAATCTGAAGTCAAACTAAACATTTACAACAATGAAATAAAATGCCATGCATCTTCTTGTGGTTGGTCTTGATAAAGTATCACTTCCAGGGCAAGCCACAAAAAAAGGAGTGCGCCAAGCTAAAAGGTCAACTATACAAAATGCTGTTTGGTGAGTGAAAACTAAGTTAATAGGGGTGGACACTGGTCAATCGGGGCGAGGTGCGGTCAGTACAAGAACTCAGTTCACTCTTGTGGGGGACACTTTCTAGCACCTGACTGAGGTCCGCTGAATGTCGTCCCGTACGGGCTCTGTCCCATCTTGCTGGGATCCAAACTCTGGAACGTACCGGTCATCTTTGCGCCCACCGGCCGGTCCGAGATGTCGATGCTGCAACAGGTTGGGGAGAGAATGTCAGACCGACCTGAATTTTTTATCTGTGTCTACTCTTCACGCTCTCTAAATCTGAAGCTATTCTAAAGTATTTCTTGTGTTACATAACGGCACCTTGCGTCGCCTGGTCTCAGAGACTTGAGATTATATGACGCTATAAAACTAGTGTCTTAGATTTCCTAGACAAAGGGTCACGCAAATATGATGTTACCTTGCAACGTGTGAACAATTTTCATTTTTATAATCGTGTTAGTCATAAAGATAACATACATTAAATAAGATATTTAAATAAGTAATCAATAAAATTTATAATTTAAAAAATATACGATTATTTATACACTTCTATGAGAGGACTGATAAAAAATAAATTTTTATTTAATACTCCAGTTTTGTCTTTAAAGAATAGAGCATAAAGAATAAAATTTGGTCTTTAAAATATATGAGGAAGGCATATTTATAATTCCTGTGCCCTGTGTTCTAATCTCTAGATGACCAATGACACATATGATTTTATGACGTTGCACATGCGCTAACTTGAGTTGTGGGGAAGGGTGGCTTTTTTGTACTTTCAAGTTAAAACTTAATGGCGTAAATTAAAACATTTTATTAAATCAGAAAAGTCAAATTTAAATGACAAATAATCCTATATGGCTTTTTAATATGCAAATATATGGTTGTATTAGATTTAGAGGGCGGGGTTTGCTACACGTTCAGGGTGCTGGGGACGTTGATATAAACAAGGGGCGGGGAGTGGGGCTAATCTACGTTTTTAAACATGCCATCCAATCTCTACATGTACGAAATGCTTCATCTTGTTAACGTATTTATGAAGCCATAAACTACAAAGTATTGATCATGTAACTTGGTGGGAGGGGCTGGGTTGGATGATGCCATTTTAATATTGTACTGAGAACGGACTTGAGCTTTGGACGATACTCTATAAGTGGGATTTAATGATCATACGTACTTAAGTTTTTAATATAAACACATACTTCTGTTACCTCAATATCTTACAAGAAGAAATTTTACAATAAGTAATTAGAAGTTGGGGAGGGGTGTATATTCAGTAGGTGGTGAGCCTTGGCATACTTATCTCTCTTACACTTACACTTCACTTGATCTAACAAAAAAAAAAAAGGAAATGAACCCTTGAAGCACCGCATGCGTAGTACAACAGTTAGCCAGCAAACAAGGCATTCACTTAGACCGCGTGGTTACTACAGCTACTGGTATACGTAACTGTTTTCTGTCGTTTTAATGGGTTTATTGAGGGAACACGCATTTCAGCCATTGCGACAACAAAAGTCGCCGGGTCACTAATAATTGTAGATATCAGCGAATTTTGGAACTTCTTGGCCACTCTCATTGAAACAGATTTTTTTTTTAAATTTAAATTCGCGGGTCGAGACCTTAATTCTGTGCACGATTTAGAATTTTTAAACTAATTAAATGAAAATGATTTTTGCGAATTTCAATTTTAAAATAACAAAGGCTAATTGTTTTTCTCAAAGAAAAAGTAGTGGGATTCGTGCTTTGAGCAAATAAATTTAGACGCAGTGAAATTAACATTTCGATGAATTCTGTAACAAGTGGAGTGTCCAAAAAACCCAGGACCAGTGACGATGGTATAATACAAAGTATAATAAGAAAATATTATTCAACAAGACTTCTATTATGCTGGATTGGAGACTCAAAATCTCTCTATATATACCAGTTGATATCTATAAATATCATAAATGCCTTCAAAAATTAACGAAAATAACTGACCAATATAGAACAAGCTACGGGTAGTAAGTATATAAACGCGAGTATTAAGAAAATTCACAAAGAAAACATTTAACATTAGAATTAAGATAATTCAACTTGAGTTAAACCTCGTACACATCATTTAATTAATGAACGTTTTGAGTATCACCAACCAGACACTGAAGCCTCGTCAAAATATGGGGCTGTCCATAAATGACGTCACGCAATTAGACCGTCCATAAATTAAGTCAAGCGATTATTGTAAAAAAAAACAAAAAAAAAACTTAGACTCCCCTCCAAAATGACACAAAGTCCCCCCCCCCATAAAAGCCGTATTTTCTATTTGAAAATGATCATGTTTTAAATCACATTTTGTCATTTCGTTATGTATAGTGCACGAATGCACTCTAAAATCATAACACGCGTGAAGCCATGTAAAACGTCTTTAAATAAATTGTAAGGAATCAAATATATAAGTGGATCTTTTGTATAAAGTTGCGTCTTTTGATGTGACGTCACATTTCGTGAACTCCCCTCCCCCTTCGTCACACATGTGTGACCCCCCCCCGGGCCATTCCCATGTCCATGACGTCATTAATGGACGGCCCCATAGTCACATTTCAAAATAAAATCATTTGTTATTACGAAACACGGATTAAATTTTCAAGGAAACAAAAAAAAAAAAAAAGTCTAATGGAAATATTTGGGTTAAATCTAGATAATTATCATGTTGAAGCAAATGTTTAAGCATGAATTCACTGGCTAAATCTGACCTCATACTTACGAGCTGTCTCTGGTAGGCGAATCAATGGGAGCAAAAGTGTTAGAATTAGAGTTTTGGAAATGACGTCAAAGGTGAGCGCACGGGCGAACGCATCAGCATGCGCAAAAAGAAAAAAAAATAGAAAGACAATTCATATAGGAAATAGACGAATTTTAGAGAGAAAATACTTACATTTAAAACAGCTCATCACAAAATGCAAGAGCGTGTAAAGATGGGTATATATTGTAAGTTGAAAAAAAGATTCTGATTACTATCACAGAAGATTGCATGATTTATTGATTTATTTACGTACTTATGATAGGGCTCTAAAAATTATAAAAGAAAAAAAAATAAAGAGAACTGATTTATGACAAAGTGTCCAGGTAGGTTACCAAAATTAGTTGTTTTTTTTTTTTCAATTTTTTTTTTCGGTGGTAAAGACGTGTGACCAGTTTGGATTTGGTCCGTTAACTTTTTTTTTTTTTAAATGAACATTAAATATTGCGGAGCTCATTGCATCATCATATATAACAGACATTTTGAACAGAACACGTTGGTTAATGAAAAGTGGAAACTTAAAGAATTGAAACACAGCAGCAGGTTTTAGTTTGACGTGGTATTGAGTGGCATTAGAAAGTGGTGCATCATGGGATTGTGTCAGAAGTGTGGAACAAAAACACAATAATGAGCACACGACACTTACAAAATGAAAGTTGAAATTAAGTAACAACAATAAATATACAAAATAAAACAAATAACATTTTTAATAATATATTAGTTAAAATGGGATTTTAAACTTTAGTTAGAACAAGTTTTAATTAATATTAGCCTTATATCGGAAACAGCGGAACAGAATATGTGTGGGCTTTAGGAAATATCCTCTCAATATACAGTCGGACCTCACTTAGTCGAACTGAAAGATACCGTTAAAAAATCCAGTTACGGAGATTTGAGTTACGGAAAATAGTATAGCGTGCAAAATTTGGCCGGGACCTAACAATTAATTGATATTGTGAGGTTTTCGATATAGTGAGGTTTTCGATATAGTGAGGTTTTCGATATAGTGAGGTTTTCGATATAGTGAGGTTTTCGATATAGTGAGGTTTCCGATATAGTGAGGTTTTCGATATAGTGAGGTTTTCGATATAGTGAGGTTTCCGATATAGTGAGGTTTCCGATATAGTGAGGTTTTCGACTTAGTGAAGTTCGACTTAGGGAAGTTCGACTTAGCGAGGTGAGACTGTAATATTATTCCCACCGGCGTTTTAATTTCCTTTTTTTCTCTCCTCAAGCGCTTAGACTTTTCCTTAGTGAACTTTGTTTTTGTTTCGTCTGCTGATAAAAGCCTTTAGCCTGAACGTTTGTTGGATAGTCTGGTTTCTCCCTTACAAGCCCCACATTTCCTGTGCCACCATTATTTTCCCAAGGCTTTGGGCTCCCTTATTTACATTAGGCCTCTTTGTCTGTTGACATTTTAAGATTAAAAAATCAAGATTTCTATTCGTACATTCATGGTTAACTCATTGAAATTAAATTGTCTTGCTACGAGTTCTCTTTATTCATGTATTCATCTTATTTCAATTGGTGGTTTTAAAAAACAACAACTTTAAAACATCCTTGACTCATTTATAGTGACGGGTGTTAAGTTTAGAGAATCCTATCCGCCCGTACTCACCCTTGCAGCTGAGTTTGTATCACGTCAGTTTGTTTGCTGTAGGTGTCGGCAATGTTGTTGGCCGAGTACAGCCCCATGGGGGAGTTGTACTGGGCGTGGACAACGTTCGGCACGGCCGCCTTGGGCTGACCAAACGGCTGGGCAGAGCGGTTGTGGGTGCTGCCGATTTTGCAGGGCTCCTGGAAAGGAAGTCACGAGACAATGTTTTTGACAAGTTTAATTGAAAGGGTGAATGTTACTTGTAGCTTAATCCATAACATTGAATAGACATCAGATTTATATACATGTACTTTTAACAGATGAAACTTGTAGGTTAATTCGTAACTTGTCAAAATTATGAAATACATAATGTACTATGAATGGCTCCTTAATGTTTACAAACAAATATCAAATTAAAAGTGCTAGATTATTTGCGTCCACTTCAAAGAGCCACAATTTAGGGACCTCTATAATTTCCATAAGATTCAGTAACTGCTTGAAGACTTCAATATATTTAATAGGGAGTTTAAAAGTAGACTTTGGTGTAGTAAGTAGGCGACAGAAGTGCGAGCGAATGAGATAAGCATCTTGGACCATGGAGTAACAATAAGATTTCGTTAAAATCCAATCGTGTTGAAGATATGTTTGTTTAAAACAGAGATACGTCACGCAGTTAAGGTCATTTTTTATTAAATTGTTACAAACACAATACTAGCCATATCATATGCCAGGGGTCAAGTTTCATGTTCATCGTATAGTTGGCCAAATCCCAAACCCATAACCCTGCGGTCGTAAAGCTGTGGTCATACTAACGTCTGGACCCCATAACCCAGTGGTTGTAAGGCTATGGTCTTACTAACGTCTGGACCTCATAACCCTGTGGTCGTAAGGCTGTGGTCTTACTAACGTTTGGACCCCATAACCCTGTGATCGTAAAGCTATGGTCACACTTACGTCTGGTGGTTTGTTGATGGCCAGTGACGTCCTCTGGACGGGGATAATGTCCTCCCCGGTGGCTGCCTGGATGGTCTTCAACTCTGTGGGGCGGAGGTCACTCAGGGGCGTTACGTTGGGTTTCCAAATCTTCACGGCGCCTCTGATCGGGGAATAGTTGACAGGATTTTTTTTAAACTATTAAGACCTACATGCGCCATATTGATTGTCAGGAAATAAACTTATACACGCCATATTGATTGTCAGGAAATAAGGTTCTATACACCATAATGATTGTCAGGGGAAAAAAAGGTTCTATACGCCATATTGATTGTCAGGAAATAAGGTTCTATACTCCATAATGATCTTTTTGAAATGATTGTCACGAAATAAGTTTCTATACGCTATATTGATTATCAGGAAATAAGGTTCTAAACGCCATAATGATTGTCAGGAAATAAGGTTCTAAACGCCATAATGATTGTCAGGAAATAAGGTTCTATACGCCATAATGATCTTTTCGAAATATTCTGTATCACATCTTAAAATTGTTCAGTCTCATAACTCCGTCTAAATCATTCACTCCTGGTTAATGAATTATATACATATTGTGATTTGAATTTAAATACAAGTCTTTTATTTAATGTATAATCATAGCTTAAAGTTAGTTGTAACACACACCCCACCCCCACACCCCGAAGCCTCCGACTGATGAACTAATTCCTCACCTTTCGACCAGCATGTAAATCTCACCTTTCTACCAGCATGTAAATCTCACCTTTCTACCGGCATGTAAATCTCACCTTTCTACCATCATCTAAATCTCAAATTTCGTTCAGCATGTAAATCTCACCTTTCTACCGGCATGTAAATCTCACTTTTCTACCGGCATGTAAATCTCACATTTCTACCAGCATGTAAATCTCAACTTTCTACCGGCATGTAAATCTCACCTTTCTAACGGCATGTAAATCTCACCTTTCTACCAGCATGTAAATCTCACCTTTCTACCAGCATGTAAATCTCACCTTTCTACCGGCATGTAAATCTCACCTTTCTACCGGCATGTAAATCTCACCTTTCTACCAGCATGTAAATATCACCTTTCTACCGGCATGTAAATCTCACCTTTATACCAGCATGTAAATCTCACCTTTCTACCGGCATGTAAATCTCAACTTTCTACCATCATGTAAATCTCACCTTTCGACCAAATGTAAATCTCACCTTTCTACCATCATGTAAATCTCACATTTCTACCGGCATGTAAATCTCACCTTTCTACAAGCATGTAAATATCACCTTTCTACCGGCATGTAAATCTCACCTTTCTACCGGCATGTAAATCTCACCTTTCTACCGGCATGTAAATCTCACCTTTCTACCGGCATGTAAATCTCAAATTTCTTCCGGTATGTAAATCTCACCTTTCTACCGGCATGTAAATCTCACCTTTCTACCGGCATGTAAATCTCACCTTTCTACCATCATGTAAATCTCACCTTTCGTTCAGCATGTAAATCTCACCTTTCTACCAGCATGTAAATCTCACCTTTCTACCGGCATGTAAATCTCACCTTTCTACCATCATGTAAATCTCACCTTTCGACCAGCATGTAAATCTCACCTTTCGACCATCATGTAAATCTCCCCTTTCGACCAGCATGTAAATCTCACCTTTCTACCATCATGTAAATATCACCTTTCGACCAGCATGTAAATCTCACCTTTCTACCAGCATGTAAATCTCACCTTTCTACCGGCATGTAAATCTCACCTTTCTACTGGCATGTAAATCTCACCTTTCTACCAGCATGTAAATCTCAACTTTCTACCAGCATGTAAATCTCACCTTTCTACCGGCATGTAAATCTCACCTTTCTACCATCATGTAAATCTCACCTTTCGACCAAATGTAAATCTCACCTTTCTACCATCATGTAAATCTCAAATTTCTACCGGCATGTAAATCTCAACTTTCTACAAGCATGTAAATCTCACCTTTCTACCAGCATGTAAATCTCACCTTTCTACCGGCATGTAAATCTCACCTTTCTACCGGCATGTAAATCTCACCTTTCTACCATCATGTAAATCTCAAATTTCTACCGGTATGTAAATCTCATCTTTCTACCAGCAAGTAAATCTCACCTTTCGACCAGCATGTAAATCTCACCTTTCTACCAGCATGTAAATCTCACCTTTCGACCATCATGTAAATCTCACCTTTCGACCAGCATGTAAATCTCATCTTTCTACCATCATGTAAATCTCACCTTTCGACCAGCATGTAAATCTCACCTTTCGACCAGCATGTAAATCTCACCTTTCTACCAGCATGTAAATCTCACCTTTCTACCAGCATGTAAATCTCACCTTTCGACCATCATGTAAATCTCACCTTTCGACCGGCATGTAAATCTCACCTTTCTACCGGCATGTAAATCTCACCTTTCGACCAGCATGTAAATCTCACCTTTCGACCAGCAATGTAAATCTCACCTTTCGACCAGCATGTAAATTTCGTTGCCAGATCTCATGATCTCTGCCTTGGCCTCGTCGTGCGTCATGGCGTCCGATGTCGTGTTGTTGATGGACAGGATGGCGTCGCCAGGTTTGAGGCCGCATCTTTCAGACACACTGCCTGGGTTCACCTGAGGGGAAAACGTCGCATTCAAATCTCAACAGTAGAGAGGATTTCACAATTTAATACGTTAATTTTAAAACAAACAATAGGGGCTTTAGTTATTCTAAAATGCACTTAAGTGTTTTTGATAAATGGGGGGGGGGCGACCATAAATGACGTCACGCACCTAGCAGAAGAGGGGGTGTTAAAGAAATTTGACGTCACATCAAAACACGCAACTTTAAAAATAAAATTTCCCTTTCAATATTTGATTACTTTCAAGCGTTTTAAATGGCTTCACGCGTGTTTCGATATTTGAGTGCAGGAGTAATCAGGGGCGGATTAAGACTGCACGGGGCCCCGGGCTGCAATCAAACGGGGGCCCTATCCAGCCAGCATTCTTAAAATAAAATGATTGTTAACATCTAATATAAGACTGTAACTAAATTTTAATAATGAAAAAAAAACGAACACGAAGAAATAACTGTTTGATGTCTTCGCGGTAGTTATAATTGAGTGTGAAAAGAAAAAAAAATATTTGCCCTTGCCGGGAATGGAACCCAACACCGATGACACCATGACACTCAGCCAGCGGAACTTCTCGAAGTTGGG
Organism: Radix auricularia; assembly: GCA_002072015.1. NCBI lineage: Eukaryota > Metazoa > Mollusca > Gastropoda > Lymnaeidae > Radix > Radix auricularia. The sequence continues at coordinate 12,254 of MUZC01004611.1, read as the reverse complement.
AAATTTAAAATATATAAACTATATTTTATATCATGCGAAGTGAATCAATTAAAGTTTTTCGATTATTAGGTACTATCAATACTATCATGTCTGAACGCGATAATTTGTATAGATAGTATTTATTAATTTATTATATTTTCAAGGGTTCGTGTAAACTTTTGTACACTTTTATTAGAAAATATAAAAAGTTTGGGGGCCCCTAAACCGTCGGGGGCCCGTGGCTTTAGCCCGTTCAGCCCCCCCCCCTTAATCCGCCATAGAGTAAACTAAATACATTCTTAAATGAGAAGAGAATGAAGCGATTCGAAAGATGCTCATTGTTAAAGAGGAAATTCGGCTTTATGACGTCTTTTTTAGGGGGGAGGGGGGCTAATTTTGTGATAACGTGTGACTTGGGTTGGGGGGGGGGGGCAAATCGGCCAAAATCTCTCGAAGTCATTTAATGACGGCCCCATATAATTTGTCATTAAATATGGCGAAAATCTCTTACGAAAACCTTGAGCTATTCAGTAGGAACAATTTCATTAACATATTAACTTGGTAGTGTGTTTGGACTTAACATCTTAACAGATCCTTCATTCTACGTTAATATTGAGTTAGTTCAGTGGACTTGACTGAGACATAATATTTGCTCCAACATTATCGTCCCTAATTTTTTTTAAATAATTATTTTTTGTGTAAGCATATAGACTATATGCTGAAAATATTGTTTTACGAAAGTCTTTTCTAAGAATAGTAACATTATGTGATGAGATTTGAGGTCTTCGGGGCTGAAAAATGACAAAGCCTTTTGGTAAAATGTTGGTCTTATGGTTAGTGAACAGTCCAGCAAGAAATAATGCAAAAAATATGTATACGGTAACGAAGTGGCTATTCGGACCTGGGTCCCAATAGCCTACGACCGCTATTGGGACCCGCTAGGCTTATTAAACGATAATTTTATAAAGTTTACTTTATAAATTTTTAAAGACCAATGCCAATGGCCTTCGAGTCTTCCTGGTCTCATCGTTAGTGCGATGGACAGCTGATAATTAAGTCTGAGGTTCGGTTTTCGGATGAGGAATCTTTGTTTTTTTTTTATTTTTGTTTGTTAAATGAATTAATTTTTAATATTTTGTTCATGATTTAGGTTTAGGGATAGGTTTTAGGGTGTGGGTTAGGTTTAGTGATAGGATTTAGGCTTAGGGCTTAGGATGTGGGTTAGGTTTAGTGATAATGATAGGCTGATAGGTTTTAGCGGGCGTAGATTAGGTTTAGTGATAGGTTTTAGGGTGTGGGTTAGGTTTAGTGATAGATTTTAGGGTGTGGGTTAGGTTTAGTGATAGTGATAGGTTTTAGGCTTAGGGTGTGGGTTAGGTTTAGTGATAGTGATAGGCTGATAGGTTTTAGCGGGTGTAGATTAGGTTTAGTGATAGGTTTTAGGGTGTGGGTTAGGTTTAGTGATAGGTTTTAGGGTGTGGGTTAGGTTTAGCGATGAAATTAACAACATAATTTTAATTACTAGCCATACTAATACTAGTGCATTGTACTACACTGTCACCAGCGCTGGCTCCGTATACACTTTTATATAACAGAACCCGCCCGGGTCCGTATATCAATCATACGCTATACGGACCCAGGTCCGAATAGCCGCAGCCATACGGTAATTCTCTGACCCAGTAAGTTAGTTATAACTCTATGATCGGTTATAAAGTTAGTTTGGTGTATAGAACCTCGTTTCAAACTATAATAATACTTAATTTGTAGGGGCGCCCCTCGTTACCCATGCCATAGTAACGTAAATAAATGCCTTGGGGGCAAGGAGTGTGAGTCAAATTAGACCTGTCTCTGAACATGTATACGTATACCTAAACCGTACTATAAGAAAACAATATCAAATTATACCCCTCCTTGAACATGTACCTAAACATGTACCTGAATCATAACAATATCTGAGAAATCGCAGTATTAGTTCAATGATACTTGATGTTTATTTTTTCATTACCTATAATATGTTAATATCATGGTAATTTTCTTATTTGTTACCACGTAACTCCGACTGTCGCATCTGCTCTCGATAGCTATCGGCACTCTGGCCAATACTGTTTCGGGCTTGAGCCGGACTACTAGCACAGATTAGTGGGAACAAAGGAACAATGGTTGCTCCGTGCCATGTGGGGGGGGGGGTGTGCTGCAGCTCAGGACGAATGCCACAGTCGCTCCTGGCTCCTGGAGACGAAAGCTTATACCCTGGGTGCCGTTCACTGCTGTCAGCAAAAATGACAGTTCATAAACTATCGTTCACTGCTGTCAGCAACAGTGACAGTTCATTGACTTTTGTTGGCTCCTGTTGGCAACAATGACAGTTCATTGACTTTCGTTCGCTGCTGTTGGCAACAGTGACAGTTCATAGACTTTCGTTCGCTGCTGTTGGCAACAGTGACAGTTCATTGACTTTCGTTCGCTGCTGTTGGCAACAGTGACAGTTCATTGACTTTTGTTGGCTGCTGTCAGCAACAGTGACAGTTCATTGACTTTTGTTGGCTGCTGTCAGCAAGTGACAGTTCATTGACTTTTGTTGGCATCGATCTGCGCTCCCAAAAATCCAACAATTTTTGATTGACTTTTTGTTCTGGTCCTTCACCTTCCGTTTAGAGAACCACTTTCAAATTTTCAGTATTGCGTCTACGCCCCTCATCTTTTAAAAAATCTCTTATTTGGGTACCGGTACATCTACCTCAAGTAATCCGAGGTGTCTTTAAATTAAGATTTTTTAATGATGTAATGACCATCAAGATGGCATCACCAAGCAGCTCAAATAACTCACTATAACTTGTCTTGATGTAATGACCATCAAGATGGCATCACCAAGCAGCTCAAATAACTCACTATAACTTGTCTATAGTAGTACACTTTGAAGAACCAGTACATCATAAAAAGATATGTTATTTTAATAACTTAAAATTCATATATTTATTGAGTCATATTTTGAATTCACTTTTCACTCATCAGATAAAGCCAAGCCTTAAATTGTATCACTTACTACACTGACAAAAACGATGTGGTGCGTCTAGTTAGAATTAAGATACTTTGAAAAATGCCGTCTCTCTCTCCATACCACCCCCGACACACATCTTTTAAATGCACACTACCATCAAAATATTTTTTTTCAATACAGTCTTTCAAAGATTCGTGGTATTAATAGCGTTTAGTTATGTGGTTCACACTTCAAGAATGATTTATTTGCACACGAGACAGCACAGCGGGGTATAATGTATGTGTAAGAGAGGACTGGAATGGGGGTATCGTTGTGTGTGTCGGTTTCAGCTTGACATCAATGGTGGATTGAGAAAGCCTGGCAGTCTTTGTAAAACTTGTTTGTTTTGGGGTTAGGGAAGAACATAGCTCAGACATTACAACTTGAGGTAAACTCAGACTGTACGCACCAACCCATTTTTCAAACTCAGACTGTACGCACCAACCCATTTTCCAAACCCATACCGTACGCACCAACCCATTTTCCAAACTCAGACTGTACGCACCAACCCATTTTCCAAACTCAGACTGTACGCACCAACCCATTTTCCAAACCCAGACTGTACGCACCACCCAAAACATCCTTGAATATAATATAATGGATGTACTGTATTCTCAATTACTCGTTGTGACTTGTGACACGTGTTTCTGTTTTTAGGGGTGCAAGCCGCCCCATCTTTAAATTTATATCCCCCCTCTGTTACGGAATTATTATTTTTTTAATTAGCATTGTACGGAAGGGCAAAAGTTGGACATGCTTGAAGTATAACACGTGCGCACCATGCTACACAAGAAAAGTGTGCAAAGGTATACACATGGAGTGTGTTCAACTATTTGCCTGAATAATTAAATTAAATGGAAAAGACATAAACAAGGTAAGGGATAGCCTGACAGGACGCCTGAATAACAACACTTAAATATCGATTTAAAAGAGGAACAAAATGAACTGTTTTTCCCCACTCTCAAAACAGAATTATCTGTGCTCTCTCTCTCTCTCTCTCTCTCTCTCTCTCCGACTTTCTGTATAAATCTCTCTTTCTCTCTCTCTCTCTTACACTCTCTCTACCTCTATGGGTGTTAGCTGCTGGTTATCTACTCTCCCTCCCCATCCTCCCAGGTCTAAAGCAAACAACCCAGAACAAACAGCTGACGATATCCCACTCATGGCATAAAGGCCATGCAGCCAACATTCGGGTCATGGCGGTTACAATGGAAATACCAGGTAACAGATTCACCTTGTGCCTTGTGCTGAGTTGACACGGAGAAACAGACTTTTGCAATACTTGCGGGCTGTATTCGTATTGTACATGTGGGCTGTATTCGTATTATACATGTGGGCTGTATTCGTATTGTACATGTGGG
>MUZC01004610.1:393066-423580 GCA_002072015.1 Radix auricularia | reverse complement strand
GCGCCTAAGCGCGTCCGTGTGTGTGTGTATGTGAAGCCCCTATACCACGCAACTCTTGATTACTTTTTTTTTTTTTCAATTGAAAATATAGAATTAAAAGCATAATGATTTTAGTTTTGAGATTAACAGAGCATATTGTTTTGCGCGCCGTAAAAATTAAAGTGGCGTCATGAAGCTTTTATTAAATCTATATTATTTTATTTGATGTTACTTTTATGTTGATAATCCGATTGTGTGAATAAGCATGTGTGCGAGTGTTTTCATATGTGTGTATTGTGCGACTGTGTGTGCGTGTTTGTTTTAGTTGTGAAATAACTATTTCATAGATTGCAATTAAATATTGAAAAAATGTTACCAGGTTATGGTTTCTGTTTGGTTAAAATTATGTTTTGAAAAATTCCGTTAATTTTATGAACACAAGTTTCTGCCGATGCGTTCTTCGTGCGTGCTTGAATAAACGATAACGGGAAGTCATTGCATGTGACTTAAAATACTGTTAGTGAGAAGATAAATCTCCAATCATTTTTTTAGAGATGGTTTTACTTTATGTTTCAAATAATTTAGAAGAAATGAGCCCTTGCGCATTAATTGGACGATTAATCGCATGAATTGCCAAAATGGAAAATAAACAGTGAAAAGAACATATAGAGTAAATTACCACAAGAGAAACGCTATGTCGTACGAAACACTATTTCATTAAGCGTTCTCTGTATGTTTATTTGCTTGTCTAACACAAAAACGAACATGCATAAGTCGAAATAGTCCATTTTTCAATATCATTTCATCGTTTCGTTTTCCGGGAAATATTATTTTGTGAGTAAATTTGTGTCAACATCTTGACACTTGCGCCTTTTATGCTGTCAACTTCCCTAGGAAGAACAATGGTGATATCCGGGTTAAGACTACTTTTCCTGTTTGATTTGGAAAACTCTCTTTTTGGGATGGCATAATCACTTACTAATAGGTCAGTAACCACTCTGTTAAACTTGGCAATGTTTTTTAATGGTTATGTTCTTTTTAAAGTGGTGTTTACGACGAAGTAAGCTTAAAGTTAGTTTTTACTTCGTACGAAACGCTTTTATTTCTGCAGAAAAAAAATTAGATATGGGACTAATTCTTGGCCTCTAGAGTTATTTGAAAATAGTAATGTTTGTTTTGAGGGCATGTTAACAATGAAGTATATTTGTTTTATTGTAGAATATTACTTCAGGGCAAACACTTTTTCATATAGGAAAATTAAGGTAAATATCTAAGTCTAGTCTATATCTAAACTCCTAAGTTTTTATTAGGATGAAAATTAAAAAGAATATAATTATATTTCAGATTTAAAGCAATGTCTAGCCTAAGAACAAAACAGAGCCCAGATGTAATCAATGCGGCATTGGTTAGTATTAGGGAAAAGTGGCTCTCTATTAGAAAGGCTTCTAAGGACTTTGGCATTCCACTTGCTACTCTTTACCACAAATTGAGAGGCAAGGGGCCTGTCATAGCCTAAGCAAAGACCCTACTCACGCCTAAAGAGGTGGTCAAATAAGCAAAGAGGAAGAAAAGAAATTTATTAAGTTTCAAGTCTTAGCTGTGGGGCTAATAGAAACGTGCAGTGTAGCAGTAGAAGAACCCCAAAACTGTACAGTCAAAGATAACTTGACAGTAGATGACATTTTAAAGCTGCCAGCTTTTGTTACAAGGAATAAAAACAAGATGAAAACAGTAAATGCTCCAACCAAGACGAAACAGAGAAGAAGAGAAGATAAAAAAGGAAAATAGTGGAGTCCAAGAAAGTAAAGAAGTAGCCAGTAATAGATCTATCTGAACGCACAGTTAATTAAAAAAGTAGAATATGACATCGTTGTAGACAATATTTTTAATATAGAAGAGGATCAATTGTTGGCAGGAATGTGTCTAGGGTGCAAAAAAGGGGGAGGGGCAGAGGTTTGGGTCCAATGTGATGTGTGTGATGGCTGGTGGCATGCACAGTGCACGAAAAATTGTGCATCCTTAAAACTGGACACTTTTGTTTGCACTGTTTGCTGCCCTGACCAGTGACTGTAGACTATGTTATATTTTATGTTATGTTATTTTATTTCTAAACGTATTTTATCTACCTAAAATTTATTTTGTAAAAAAAAGCTTATACTGATATTGTCAGTCTACTATGTTGTTCTTTGGTTCTGTGTGCCTTTATTTAAATGTACATATCATACAGAACTAAGTTATTTGGGCTCTAATTTCTTTAATAAAAGTTTTTGCATTATTATTGACATCTCTGTCAAGGGTATGAGAATCACTGTTTGTGAAAGTTGTATTTTGCCCGGTCACAAGCTCATGTTGTGATGTTTGTGAACGAGATTCACGTGGGGTGCGTGGAGCAGTCCATGCAAGGTCTGTCATGGCCCACAGTATACAACTCGGGTGTGTCTCGGCTGTAGGAGAGGTACGGACACAAGTCGCCGGGTGACGGTTAACACGTGGAGTACCCGAGCTTTAGGGTTGCCGTGTTGGCCGGCTGGACTGTACGCCGGGCCTATGTTGTAACTATGAGACATGGAGATTTGGTGGCGGGAGAGTTGTACATAGGTGACATGTGGGGACTCATGTAAAAAAAGAATGCTGTAAAAAGGGACTTGAGTTCAATAACTGTACAACAGTTGTTGGTGTGTGAGCCTTGGACCAGAACCCTAGACAACGAAACCTGACAATCTCCAGTGTTATTTGTTAGACTCCCTTCATTAAAAAATGATTATTTGGTGATTTTGGTTATGTGTTTCCTATGACGTCAAAGTGTTTCCTTTAAAAAAAAATACGCAAAAAAGTGTTTCTCAAGCGGTAGCTTGCTGGGTCAGCTAATATTGCTTTTACACTCTAACCTTGCGTAGTATTACAAAAATGCTTTCACATTATAGTAGTCTTGTGGTCATACTACTTGTAGGTGCTTTCATTTTTACTCCATGTCGATAGGTTTAGAAACTAAGCCTTGAAATCAAGAAGTCGTGCTAATTTTAGCGTAAAGCGTTTGCAAAGTGGTAATTTACTCAAGTCGTTATTTCATTGTTTATAGTTGTAATATGTAATTGGGTCAGACAGAGGCTGATTGGCGCATACTTATTTTTTAAAGAAAACGGAACATTTCTAAAATTTTTAATTGTATTTTACAATAATAAAATCACACGAAGATGGGTCGAATTAAATTCTCTTAGTCACTGTTAAATAAGTATAAAAATAAATGTGAATAAATTATTTCATTGCAGACGAAATATCAATTTTACATTTTAATATAAGCTTTCATACATCTATGTATATAATCGGATGGAGGCAAATTTTATCCGGGCGTATTACAAGTCAAAATTACAGAAAATAAAGATTTCTTAAAGAAAAATAAACATGAAACCGCTTTTAAGCATTCAACGAGTGATTTATCATTAAAAAAAAACAATTGCAAATATTTGTTAGGAGGAAGAGGTATTTCTCTTATGTGCTTACATAATACAAGTGAGTTTTTTGGATCGATTTCATTATAAACTGGCATTAAGGAAATTCGTATTGAAAGTAAACTTTCAGGGATTTTAAATTTAAAAAATGGTACGTGTATAAGCATTTAGATCTATACACTGTTGTAAGTTAAATAGCAGAATTGTAATTTTTATAAAGAGGGGCAACTTTGTGAGCTATTTGAAGTGTGCTTTTCATTTCTTGGGTCATGAGTTTATAATATTTCCGAGCCCTGAGTGGCAGTATTTCTTAGCCACTGATAATGTCCTTTTTGCAAAGATTAAGAAAACCAGCAGTATAAAATTTTAAACCCAAACCTTGCAATTCAACGTGTTTTGTAAAGCAAATAGACAATATTAAAATATCTCCCCAACCCTACGCATCCCAATCACATAAGTATTAAACAGCTTAATAAAAATAAATCTAATTTGTCCTAAATAAAAGTCATGCATAAACTATAAAGGAATGGATGTTGTGGATTAATTGGTAGATGAATGAAAAAGCTTACATAAAAAAGACTTATTTCTAGAATAATTTAATAATGCAATTTTATGGTACGTGTTATGTTTAAAACTGTATAGTTTTCTATTGGTGCAAGTTTGTGTGTGTGTGGGGAGGGTCTATGTGCGTATGTGTGTGTGATTTGGTTATTTCTATGTCTGCTAATGTTGCGCCTCTAACATGACAACCAGTATTTTTAAAATTATATATACAAACAAAAATAATAATAATTTTCTACGGTGTATATAGAAAGGGGTTGAAACGTTCGGGGTCGAAACGTCCCTTGGCGGAATTGTCCGGGATCGAATCCCCCCGGGGTCGCACCTTCCGTGATCAAACCAACCGGAGTCGAAACGACCGGGGACAAAACGTCCTGTGGTCAAACTGCCAGTGTCTAACCTTCCGGGGTCGGATCGTCCGGTGTCGAAGTGTCCAACCACCAAATAGAAAATACTATTTGCATAACTAAAGTAAAGTATCTGGCGCAAAAAAAAAATCCTATTCATTTGACTTAGGGCATGCTTAGCATAGAAATAGAGATGATGTTTTGGAGAGCTTTTCCAATGAAAAAAGTAATCTTAAAACAAGTATTTTAATCTAAGACCTAACGAAATATGAAAAATTCATTTTAAAAAATTGGTACATTTCTCGGACAATGCGTTTGCATGACATATGCTTCGGGTAAAACCTGTTCTTTAAGGTGTAAATATATCAAGTGTAAAGAAATATCACGGGTATTACGACTTATACATAGTATCTAGCAAGGAAAGTGCGTGTTATGTCGAAAAAACACACTGAGAACAACTCATTTTGTGCCAAGATGTTATTTGTTTATAAGATTAATAGTATACAACGGGAATAAAGATTGATATAAAGTGAATTGTTACTATTAGAAAAAAAATGAGCGGGAATATATAATGATTGACATAAAATTTATAAGGAGATCAATTTCTCACCATTTTCTTTAAAAAACAGCATTGTTCTTATGTTTCTATTCACGTTAAAGAAGCATGTGCCTTTACAACAAATAAACTATTTTTTTCCACTCTCCCAAAGCCACAATATTCACAAATATTATCTGGCTAAAAATATCCTATTCATCTTGAACTAATTTCATGCTTAGACTATAAATGAAATGGTTGCTTAGCGAGCTTTTTCTAAGAACCAACGGAATCCTGTGGAAAGATATTGTTTTCATGATTTAATTCACGTGAAAATAAAGTGAGCCTTGCCCGTTAGCTTTTTGTAACTGTTAACGACATTTGTTATTCTGGTAGAGTATATACCATGCGTTATTAAAGGGGTTCGAGCATGGTGAAAGAAAGCCATCAATCGATCTGAATGGAAGGATGTGGTTGAGCAAACCAGGGCCCTACATGTGCTGTAGAGCCTCGGATGATAATGATGTTGCTATATTAAAGCAGAAATACCAAAAGTGATGGGTAATATTTAAACTAATAATATGTTTATTTTTCTCGACACACTTTTCGTTGTTTTATTAAGAAGGGGTTTGATTTATCACTACCCTAATTTCCAGATGCGTTTACATTCATTTTTAAGGAAAATTTGAGACCAAAAACCAAATAAAGTTATTCTTATTGTGCCTACCTCGTAGCGTAGCACGGGTATTTTGCTCGTATATAAATAAAATAATATAAAAATGCAATACTTTAATTACAGTACATTCGATTCATATACATTTTTATACATTTGTTTTTTCACTGGCTCAAGTCTGCCTTCAGAATGTCAGCTTGTTGTCTGCCTTCAAAATGTCAGCTTGTTGTCTGCCTTCAAAATGTCAGCTTGTTGTCTGCCTTCAAAATGTCAGCTTGTTGTCTGCCTTCAAAATGTCAGCTTGTTTTCAGCCTGAAAAATGTCAGCTTGTTGTCTGCCTTCAAAATGTCAGCTTGTTGTCTAACAAGACATTGACTTAAAAATCAATCCAAAGTTTTTTCGGCAAGCAAGCAAACAATCAAGGGCTCAAGCAGACACCATGAGTTAACAAAGTGTTTCAAAAGTAAAGCATGGCTTGAACACTTTACAAGATATACATATAATATATACATGTATATATTCATGAATGTAGAAACACTATATAGTAATGTGCCATGAAATACAAATATAGAAATAATTGTAACAGGCTGGTTGTCCTGTATCAGTAGGTGTTATTAAACAATATCTTCGCACAATGACCAATTTGAAATAAAAAATGTCAACAAAATGAGTTTAATAATGTAACATGTGATTATATAAGATGCAACTTTAGTGTTCACGTGTCAGATATAAAATCACAACCACCTTGTCTCTTACACTAGTGCATTCTGGTCTATCCTCTCACTTCAGTCACGCGTCCTCTTCTCAATCTTGTTCATGTTATCATGTTAACGTGACGTTAACATGTTAATTTAATAGATCATGAGTTAAAAAGAAAAGTTTCAATTTATAAAAAAGTAATTACTGCCAAAATTATTAGTGATGAAAATTGTTACTTAAAAAATAAAGGTATTAAAAAAGTTAATGTTCACCCCCAACACCCTATACAAAGCCATTTACGTGGTTTTGAGGCTGTTGGGAATGCAACACAATGGTACTGGTACCACTTTAGGCAATCATCACATTCTACCATTTTTAAATCCCCATCATTAAGATTTTTGCAAGCATTGCAGATACATATATTTTAAAAAATATTTCTTTTCTGTGATTCTAGCTTGGAGGTTCACCCAAGTCTCTAGATCAAAGAAGTGTTCAATTTATGACAAAGAAATGCATTCATCGGCAATTATTTAGTTCATAGTTTCTGGAGACTTAAGGTTATGGCTCTTGAAAGGAGGAGTGATAGTTGCATCAAAAAGACATGCAGCAAGAAGCATTTGTTTCCCTATCTCGGCTGAAATAGAATAGAAATCCTGTGGTCCTTTTTTTTCTTTTTACATCTGCGGATAAAATTCTGTACCAGACAAATTCTACAAAATATAATAAGTTATTTTAATTTTAAACAGTATATTAACATTTAGTTTGATTTATTGATGAGATTTATTGACTTGATTTAGTGGCTAATCTATTGACGTTATTTATATACGTGATTTAGTGTATGATTTATAAACCTTATATATACGTCAATTAAAATGACTTAGCTACCCTAGAATATACATCCTTGTTTGCATTACATTATTTTGGATATAACATAAGCCAATTTCTAGAAAGTCTGGAGTTGATAGAAATAGAATATGACGACAACTGTAAAGGAACAATTAGCAATCAAGACTTAAGATTATTATCTTCAACATTGTTGGATTACACAATTTGTATACAAATATTCATTGTACAACAGCAATATTTTGAACGTAATCGGTGAAGTAATTGTGTCTATAACTTGAAAGTCAGGAAGAACACTTTATCTTGTGATATCATTTTATTGCAACATCTGATGCGCATTATTGTGTATTGCCAGTAATCGCTGCACCAAAATGCTCCGATACAATTATATGTTAACATTGTGTTGTTCTTAAGAAAAGTTAGGATAGAAGGCAATAAACTTAATCTTTTTAATGCAATTTTAAATTTTATTTATAATGCTATACTGTTTGATAGTTTTATAAACTTGTGTTTGTTTAGATTTTTTAAATATATATATTTTTTTTTAAAGTAATTAAAAAGGAATTTGAAACAAAGAGAATTTAAATAAAATTAACATTTAGACTTTTTCATTGTTTATGCTTACGTTAACTTTAAAGTTAACTTACAATAGTTAACCTATATGTATGTTTAACTGTATTTAGGCAGAGGTTGAAACGCGTGGTTCACGAGTACATTTATGTCAGTGGCATTCCACTGAACTCGATCCCTATAATTAGGGATATAATAACATTCAAATGATATGATTAACGTCCAACTAGTTAACACTAGTTTCAAAAAAGCCTAATCTTGTCTCTATTTTATAATGTGTCTATATTTAATTATACATTTATTGATATGAACTAAATTATAAAATTATAATCTTAAGGTAAATCTTTTATATATATCTGTCTTTTTAATTGCATACAGTTGATTGTCCTATTTTTATAAGTGTATATATGTGGCATACATTTAAGCCATTAAATAGTGAAACAATAATAATTAACTGCTATGAATTTTGTCCCAACCAGTTAAAAGCAAAATCCGAATAAGCCATAGCAATGTCTCTATTTTATTCCAACTTTCACATGCCAGCGGTACCGAGTTCGTTTCCGAACAGTGGAAATAAAAGTTTTTTTTTAAAAAAAAGAAGACATAACATTAACATAATCAAAACTGAAACAGTTACTAATATACTCAGAAGAAATAATATACGTCTACAAATTTTAAAAAAAAAATAATTTTTAACAAAGTAGCCCAGAATTCGACATCTTTAAATAACAAACGACATTGTTATAACATAATTCATAGTATCAGCCCTTAGCAATGAAAGACAACGTTTTTTAAAGTAAAGTAGTTATCGGCTTTGATCATAATAAATCGATAAAAGACAAGTGACATTTATTTTCTACAATTTTTTGATGACATGTAGCTTAAGACTAACTGAATTCATGTCAAATGTTTTAGGGGTGTATGTCATGCGGGCTCCTGTTTCTACCACGTGTAACATAGGACCACGTGGAAATATGTACAAATTATAATAACCTGCGGCGGTCAATTATTTCCAATTTTTTACTATATTATGTAAATTTGTAAATAAAATATTAAATAGTCATTGACACTCTTAAGCCCTTGTTATAGCGAGAGTAATGTAGCTGTGGAGTATCCCAAGCGAAATAGCAAGAAACCCTCTAATGCTATTGTGAAGCACTAACATGTTTGAAGCGTCATTTTCATTATATTCATTGAATTATCTCAAGAACAAATATCGAGCTCGACTGATAGGAACAAATCTGGTGTAAGGAATAAGACAGATGAACTCCAGCGAGTGACCGGACATTCCGCGAACATCCAAGTGCAAGACAGCCACTAATATCTGAACTCTGGACTTTTAAGTTACATGGGCAGTGTTGATAAAACAGCTTATCACTAATTCAGTTATTTTGTTGTTAGTGTACTAATGCCACTAAAAATATCTTTATGTTGTACGTGAGTGACATGATGTTAGGACTTTGTTAGGGTTACATGACAATGTTCAATATAGTAGAAATATAAGAAAATATAATTTAAAATGTTTTTGTTTGTAATAAAGCACTGTGTTTGCCTACAACACATCATGATGACGTCATTATTATATCGCGTTGACTATCATTAGAGCTCAATTTTTCGATTTTCAGTAAAAATTTTTGGCAAAGGTACATAGACATCTATAGTTTTTTGTGTTAAATTTCTTGTTTAATTTTTTTTATGTGGCCGTAGATAAAGTAATAATTTTTATTGCCGTAGATATAGTAATTTTTTAATGCGGCCGTAGCTATAGAAATTTTTTTAATGCGGCCGTAGATATAAATCTAGTAATTTATTTTATTATTTTATTATTTTTTAAATTTTATTATTTTTTTATTTTATTTTTTAAATATTTTTTTATGCAGCCGTAGATATTGTAATTTTGTTTAATTTTTGTTTCATTTCTTTTCTTTTTATGCGGCCGTCAATGGCCAAAAGGTTGCTCACCCCTGCTCTAGGGTGTTTTAGTGGTACATAGTTAAAACTAACTAGCAGGGTGTATGTAACTCCTTGAACGTTTATTTTAATTCTTTTAACATTTTAATTATCACAAGTAAATGTTTCGTCAGTTTTTAAAAAAAAAATAAAAGAATTGTAGGAACATGATTTAAAGAATAATATTTGTTCAAATAATTTTCAACTTATTTCTTTTTTAATTAGAAAAACAAAAAAAAACATTAAAAAACAACACATAGACAAAAATCGAATGTGATGTAAATAAGTAGTTTTCTGGTTGTATTTTTTTTAAAAAAATATCTATCTGAATGCGGTGTAGAAACTTTCTCTCAACTGGTTAAGTTCATCATTTTTGTTGTTGATCGTTAAGTAAAATTAACAAATGTATAATAAAATAAAAAAACTATTACACATGGATACCATTTTTTAAAAAGTTTACTATTCTTTAATATACACTTTGAGGCATACAAACCATAAAGCTGAAACAAATAAATAAATTATAAATGTTATTTATGCGATTATTAAGAATAGGTTCCGCACCCCTCCCCCTCGTTTTTATAATTTCATCATGATAAAATGTTTATCATCTAATTATTTAAATAAGAACACACCAGGCTATTATTCATGCCGATATTTTAGGAGTTAATAATTTCTTCGCCCAAATTTGCATATCGTGACAACCAGCTTTACAATAGAAGATAACCTAATGACCTGTCCAGCAGCTGTTACACAATGGTCAGTTATCATGTTCCAATGTTGAAATGTTCATTATAATAGGCAGGGCTAAACAATTCAAAAAAAAATTATAATTATGTCTACGTGTTTAGTATAATGCACACCAATCGTGAATATATAATTTTTAAAGTTGTATCAATGTAATGCGGTCCTCATTTGCGCGACATGAAATGTTGTTGAACAGAATACACATCACAAAACTCTATTTAAAAAATTAACATGATACCTAGAAATAAATAAAGTAAATTAGAAACTCAATAGTTCGATACATCTGAAACTTTGATACCTAATGTTATTCATTAGCATGAGTCTGTCTGCAAAAGTTTAGCTCGCTAGCTTACAGGTTAATGCACTGAAAACTACCAAATAGTAATACCCATAAACTTTGACACTTTTGCTAAAAATTAATTTTTCAGCCAGTTTTTTTTCGGGGAGGTAGTATATTTAATTTTTATTTATGCATGGGGGNGTCTGCCTTCAAAATGTCAGCTTGTTGTCTGCCTTCAAAATGTCAGCTTGCTAGCTAACAAGACATTGGCTCCAGTCTGCCTTCAAAATGTCAGCTTGTTGTCTGTCTTCAAAATGTCAGCTTGTTGTCTGCCTTCAAAATGTCAGTTTGCTAGCTATCAAGACATTGGCTCCAGTCTGCCTTCAAAATGTCAGCTTGTTGTCTGCCTTCAAAATGTCAGCTTCCTAGCTAGCAAGACATTGATCTCCAGTCTGCCTTCAAAATGTCAGCTTGTTGTCTGCCTTCAAAATGTCAGCTTGTTGTCTGCCTTCAAAATGTCAGCTTGTTGTCTGCCTTCAAAATGTCAGCTTGTTGTCTGCCTTCCAAATGTCAGCTTGTTGTCTGCCTTCAAAATGTCAGCTTGCTAGCTAACAAGACATTGGCTGAAAAATCAATCCAATTTTTTTTTTGGCAAACAAGCAAACAATCAAGGGCTCAAGCAGACACCATGATTTAACAAAGGATTTCAAAAGTAAAGCATGGCTTAAACACTTTACAAGATATAAATATAATATATTCTTGTATATATTCCTGAATGTAGAAACACAATATAGTAATGTGCCATGATGTACAAATATAAAAAACAATTGTAACAGGCTGGTTGTCCTGTATCAGTAGGTGTTATTAAAAAATATCTTTCGCACAATGACCAATTTGAAATCCAAAATGTCATTAAAATGAATTTAATAATTAAACATGTCATTATACAAGATGAAACTTCAGTGTTCACGTGTCAGACATAAAATCACAACCACCTTGTCTCTTACACTAGTACATTCTGGTCTATCCTCTCACTTTAGTCACGTGTCCTCTTCTCAATCTTGTTCATGTTATCAGGTTAACGTGATGTTAACATGTTAATTTAATAGATCATGAGTTAAAAAGAAAAGTTTCAATTTATTAAAAAGTAATTACTGCCAAAATTATTAGTGATTAAAATTGTTATATAAAAAGTAAAGCTATTAAAAATGTTAATGTTTACCCCCAACAACCTTTACAAAGCCATATGCGTTGTTTTGAGGCTTTTTGGAGTGAAACACAATGGTAGTGGTACCACTTTAGGCAACCATTACATTCTACCATTTTTAAGTCCAAATTCTCAAGGTTTTTGCAAGCATTGCAGAGACATATACATATTTGAAAATCTTTTCTGTGATTCTAGCTTGGAGGTTCACCCAAGCCTCTAGATTAAAGAAGTGTTAAATAAATGACACAGAACTGCTTTTATTGGCAATGATTGAGTGCATAGTTTCTGGAGACTTAAGGTTATGGCCCTTGAAAGGAGGAGTTATGGTTGCATTAAAAAGACATGCAGCGAGAAGCATTTGTTTCCCTATCTCGGCTGTCCTAGAATGGAAATCCTGTGGACATTTTTAGCGGATTTTCGAGATGTCGAAATCGCTATTGCACCCGTTTTGTCCGTCCGTCCGTCCGTCATCTAACTTGATAACAGCATCCATAAGTTCTATACCCATGATGTATATTTGTTTTTTGTATGCCTTGACCTGCCATTTGTGCATCAACACTTAGTTACTCGATCCGTTTAAAAACTTCGCTAAAATTACCAAAAAATATTTCGAGTCGAGAGGTAACACTAGCGCAGGGAACGGCCGCCATTGCCGGAAGTCGAATGCATAGTTCTTCAAGTATTGAAGAGTGGTGCGAAATAATTAGTTGTTTTTTAGTTGACGTCATTAGAATATGTGTAAAATTTCAGACAGTTTTACGTCATCCTTTGTGGTGACTTGTAGTTGGATTAAAGAGAAATTATTTTTTTTTTTAATGTAAAGAAATGACTTTTAAATAAAAAAATGTCAGGTATATTCATTACACAAGAAAATTCATAAAAATATGTCTAAAATCTAAACACAATTACTGATAACTACATAATTCTGATATCTAACATAAGTACTGATACATAATACGGAAATGCGCTAACACGTCCTTAATACCTTTACGCCGTATAGTTAGTAATACAATAACGTTCAACTGCTGTGATGTTAGTCCCAACAAGTTAAAAATATCAACAGAATCATCCATAAAATTTACTCAATTTTATTCCATATTGCAATGTATTCATATTATAGACATAAAATCAACATAATCTAAACTGAAATAGTTACTAATAGATCTATAATCTGAGGAAATTATTGATGATTAGAATTTTTATAAATAAGTTTAAACAATTTAGCCAAACCTTTGACTTCTTTTAATCACATGCGACTTTGTTATAAAAGAATTTATAGAACCAGCACATAACAATGAAAAACAACGTTTGATAAAGAAAAGTAGTTATCGCCTACGATCATAATAAATTGATACAAGACAAGTAAGTAAAATATAATGGATTTTTTTTTCTAAAACTATTGAATGACATGTAGCTTAAAACTAACTTAATTCATGTCAAATGTTTTAGGGATGTAGGCCATGCGGGGCTCGTGTCCCTACCACATGTAACATAAAACTAATTGAATTCATGTCAGATGTTTTAGGGATGTAGGCCATGCGGGGCTCATGTCACTACCACATTTAATATAAAACTAACTGAATTCATGTCAAACGTTTTTACGGATGTAGGCCATGCGGGGCTCCTGTTGCTACCACATGTAACATAAAACTAACTGAATTCATGTCAGATGTTTTAGGGATGTAGGCCATGCGTGGCTCGTGTCACTACCACATTTAACATAAAACTAACTGATTCATGTCAAATGTTTTTACGGATGTAGGCCATGCGAGGCTCGTGTCCCTACCACGTCTATACAGGAAAAGATCCTGCTCATTAACCATACTAAAAAGTTTTAAAAGCACTGGAATAAAACACTAATTGGTTTTTAATACAAATTTTTTAAGGGGGCAAGGAAGTAATTATTTAGTCACGTGCCAGCTTATCACGCTCTCCGTGCTTACTGTAGCACGCGTACCATAAGTTTGCCATCCCTTGTCTAGAATGTAATTTTAAGTAATCTTAAAGTATATGAACATTCAATTAAGAGTAAATTTAAACGCGAAACTATTTCATGACTGCATGATAACGTGTAACCCATTCCTGATAATATATGTAAATTTGTGCTTCGGTGATTACGATTAGTTAATAGATTATTCCTTAGACATTTTAATCGATAATATTAATTTAAGCGATGAAATTCGATTAACATTAAAGAAAATAATTAATATTATTGCCTTAAAATATTTATCAGTAGATAATATTTTAGTTGCATGCTTTTAACTCGAATTATTATTATTATTCATTGAGAGGAGTATAAGAAAACAAAAGGCTAACTTCCTTTTTTCTTGCTTAGTGTTAGGTTAAAAAATTTAGGAGCCATTGAAATACAAGCCAAGAAATTTCGTAAAATAATTAATAGCAACAAACTTATAATAATCCTCAAATAAATTCATTGTAAAATCCCTTATATTACATTCATTCTTTTGTGGTAGTCGGTTGGGTAAGCAAGAAAAACAAACTAAGTAAAAAAAAATCCACTTAACGTTGTTATTGAGTTTTAATTTTACACATATAGATTTGTCACCTAAGAAGGCATTGTATCAATTTTTTTCGATTAAATGAACGTACCGTATTTGAATTAGTGCTCATTTAGTTTATCTCTATACATTTCTATATCGCCATCTGCTATTGTTTACTTCCACATGAAGCTGGAGTTCTCTACTAAATTTGTTGACCACACATCCCCCTCCCCGCCGTTTTATAGCAAGTTGAGTTCAGTCACGATTAGTTAGTAATTGTTTTTAACTTGGTGTGTATTATATTAATCGTAATTAATATTTTAAGATCCTTCTCATAAATTAGGGATTTATAGTCTCTTTTTAAGGGGTTTTAAATTGTTGGTTGTCTAATGAAATCCCTTATATTAAGTTCAAAGTCTTGACATTTGAGATCGAAAATATTACAAGTAAAAAAGGACAATATTATCGGGCTGAAAATATGCATTTATACTTGTGCCACTGAGCAATGAATTGTATCAAAGATCCTGATCGATCGAAAGAACATAAATTAAATTTAAGCACTTTAGCCGTCATAAAAAAAAAAGGTTGCTGCGACATAACTGTTGACCCTATTAAAATATTTAGACAAAAGACATCGAGCCTTGTTATTTATTATATAGCTGTTCTCTAAACTGATCTCGAAGACGACGACCTGCCTCACCCACTTAGATTTATTATTACATCTCTCTAAAATTATTGCTTAGATCACGTTGTAACCTGCCCCACCCACTTAGATTCTATTATTTCACCTCTCTAAAATTATTGCATAAATCACGATGCAACCTGCCTCACCCACTTAGATTTTATTACACCTCTCTAAAATTATTGCATAAATCACGTTGTAACCTGCCTCACCCACTTAGATTTTATTATTTCACCTCTCTAAAATTATTTCATAAATCACGTTATAACTTGTCCAAGTGAATCCATCTTTTATTTTGAATTGTTTCAAATGGGAATGAAATGTTGCCAAATTTAATCACATATGGACAAATATTGCTACGGTTACGGTTGCAATTTTTAATTTTAAAATGAGCTTTCATTGCTTGAAGGTGACTTTGTATAAGAATATCTTTGAGGCTTCTATCTCTCCGTAAAGCAAAAAGAGGAGGTTTTATAAAGACCTTGTGTTTTAAATGGTCAGTCTTTGGAATTGATCGGTATTTGAGAATCATCTCCTGGCTACTTTTAACAACATCACTGAAAATCTTTAGTTTGCTGTCTAAAGACTTGACAATATATTGACATAACAAGGAGATGTTGATTTTACCAACATCAATGACAATCATTAGATTGATGTCTAAAGACTTGACAATATATTGACAGAACAAGGAGATGTTTGTTTTAAACCTGACTGAACAGAATCAAAAAGATACTATCCCATGTTATAGTTATTATAAACTAGATAACACCTTTATAAATATTGAAGCGTCTAGTAAAATAATTGATTTTCTACAAAACAATATGTCGTTAAAAATAATTATTTAATAAAAACTAGATAGTAAATATTTGAATATAATATGAGCAACCCGACTCTATTTGACAAAAGTACAAAAATAGTTTTAAATTTTAATGAAATTTACTAAAACTTTTCTAAATCAAATGCAATTTTATTTGAGAGCTGTAAAATATAAAGAAAGGTCTTTAATTTGAAAGACTGCCTTATCTGATTACTGATATCATTTTAATTAATATAGCTAATATTTAAATCATTATAAAGGTCCTTCCTAATAAAGCTTTTTTAAAAATCAATATTATAGACCTCTTTAATATAGCTATTCTTTCAAACATTATAAGAATCTTCCGTAATATAGCAATTCTTTAAATCCTTATAAGAGCCCTCTCAAATAAAAAGCAAAAGAAAAAAAAAACAGAGAAAAAAAGATGCCTGCCATTCTCCAACATATGACCAGGATGACTGTTAGTTGATAATTTTTGTTAAGACTTGAAAAGAAATAAATAAAATAAATATGTAAAAACCTATTTAAAACACATCAATTTTCTTTTCATAATAAAAAGTAAATACTACATGGTAAGATGCTAGATTTTTTAAAAAATGACCTTCATTTTAACGATTGTAACTCTAAAATAATTATATTCTTTATTACTCTAGCCAGTAGCTCTGGGGCAGGGATGTGTGACCTGTGACCTTCTGACCTAATGCGGACGTTGGCACTAAACGTGAGGCCATATGACAACATGCTGACGCGGGCACTAAACGTGAGGCCATAGGACAACATACGGAGATGGGCACGAAAGGTTCGGCCATAGGACAACAGTAAGACGTGGGCACAAAACGTTGAGCTTTGAAAATATGTTCTAATTATAATAAACTGCGGTGGTCAATTATTTTCATTAAAAAAAAATTATAATGTAAAGTTGTAAATGAAATATTAAATATTAATTGACGCTCTTAAGCTCTTGTTATAGCGGGAGTATTTACAACATCCACAGCTGTAGCGTTATCTGCAGTGCTTGTCACTCATATACATACCTTGTAGCGGATGAGGGCAGGTTGTCACTCATACACATACATTATAGGCAATGAGAGCAGGTTGTAACTCATATACGTACATTGTAGCGGATGAGGGCAGGGTGTCACTCATATACATACATTGTAGCTAATGAGGGCAGGTTGTCACTCATATACATACATTGTAGCTGATGACGGCAGATTGTCACTCATATACATACATTGTAGCTAATAAGGGCAGGTTGTCACTCATATACATACGTTGCAGCTGATGGTGTGTTTATCTCCCGTTACCCTCAGATAAAATACAGAAATAAAATGGACATAAACAGCTCATTATTGATGTCATTATCTCCCCTTACCCTCAGATAGAACACAGAAATAAAATGGACATAAACAGCTCATTATTGATGTCATTATCTCCCCTTACCCTCAGATAGAACACATAAATAAAATGGACATAAGCAGCTCACTATTGGTCATTATCTCCCGTTACCCTCAGATAGAACACAGAAATAAAATGGACATAAGCAGCTCACTATTGGTGTCATTATCTTCCCTCACCCTCAGGTAGAACACAGATTCAGATGTTTAATTAATTTTATTCTGGAACTGTAGTTTATTTTGAAAGCACGTTTTATTAAAATTAAATTGAAACTATGAAATTAAAACAATCTAAAATACCTGTATTAACAATAAAACAGCCGCAATCCCCCCCCCCACATCTCCCCACACACCCACACCCTTTAGTGACAAGTTGTATGTCCTGAAGGTTATTAGTAAAGCATTTGAATTTTAAAAAAAAGGTAATTAAAGAAAAAAACGTTTTTAACCCTTTACATACAAGATAAAACTATAACGATGTTCATTATAACATCAAGGGCAAACCAATCCCAAAATACACAATTCTAGTTATGTCTCTTAACCCTCTACTGCATGAGACATAAAAATTTTGAGTAAAAAATTATTTAATGATTTATTATAGCCTTCTAGGACTCCAATAGATGACTTCTGAAACATCAAATAGATCTATATATAAGGCTGTGGTTACACTGCACGCGAATTCGCTCATCTAGTATACGCGCGAACGCGCATCTGAAATGTAATTTTTAAGGTGGTTACACTGCAAGCGATTGTTTCAGCTGATATCGCGCGAATTACATTGTTAGTCTTGACAACACACTTTAACCTTTATCCTTTTCGCTATTTAAACACACATTTTGTGTGTTTATATAGACATCGCCTACTTTCGTTTTTATTTGTTTAGCTTAACAACCACTGTTATTTAATAAATAATATTTGCATACAGAATTAAAATAGATAAAAATCACATAAATTATAAATCTCCCCCATTAACCACGAAATTCGATAGCAACATAAAACATTGTTTCCTAATTACTAATTATGATTAAATTGATTATTAGTAATTTTAGGCTTAGGCCGCTGGCGCTAGACCGCTAGACTAGAGTGCCTTATAGCCTAGAGTCACCGAAGAAGTTAGTCGTCAAAGAGACAAAGAAGCTTTATTGAATTTTTCATGATGAGACCTAGAACATTTGTTTAAAAATTAAATAGAATAAGTTTAAGACCACGTATTAAAAAAAAAAAACCACTACGCCAATTTTTAGTAATGAATTTCTCCCGAAGAAAGTAAGAAAGACTGGCCTGCCTTTGCCTTAGAACCCTCAATACTGAGGTGAGGTAAGTTAATTTGAATTTGAATAAAAATAAATTTTTAATTTTTAATTAAGACTAATAATAATTAAAGTAAAGTAAATTTAATTAACATTATTTAACTACTTTTTGAACAAATTGGAATTCACAAATATTCTTGTCATTTGCACAAGTTTTGTTAGAGAAATTTTTATAATTTTAATGGTGTTATAAATAAATATATATTTATTTATTAAGAATGTAATTGAAATTAATTTTCGAATTCAGTGCTGTATTGTAAGTAGCAGATTATTATTTATTATAAAAATTTAGTTTCTTGCTGAGTTGTCTACAAAATATATGATTATAAGATAATATTTAAATCAAAAAGCATTTTTTTTCATTCATTATATTAATATATTAGTTAAAATAATAATTCACTTTCACTTATATTTTTTTTCAGATTCCATTCAACTAACATAGGACTTCTCATTTTATAGAATATCTACTTTACGATTAAAAAAATAATTTATGAGACCTGATGCTGTCTGGCAGTGTTTTGTTAATGAACCTACCTTCATATGCCTTATCCAAAAAGAGACATAATTTTACATGCATCAAATAATATTGATCAAAACATTACAATTACAATGTAATTATATTATTCTTCAAGTTGAACTTTAAGACTTGGTTAACACCATTTGTGGACCTTATAGTAAGCCCAGTGACTGTGGGAATTTTATATAATAAAATATGTAGAATAAATTAGGACTGCTTTCTCACTTTCTCTTACCCTCAACCAACAGAGCTACATGGAACCAATACAATACTACAATATTATATGTATTTACTGGTGATGAAAGATCCTTTATGGGAATATATAATTTATCCAAACACATGGTGAAACATAGAAGTTGAAATTTACAACTTCAAGTATAGTTGGCTCTGAAAAACTTATACTTAATCTAGTTATTCAAAGATCCAAAGCTAATATTGTTCCATCATATGTCTTATAATTACAATTGCTCATTACCATTAAGTAGATTAAATCATTCTATGTTCAAGATTGCATTTTATGCAAGTTTTGAATGTTGTAGAATTTTTATTTAGGTTTTTTAAGGCCATCCAATTCTTGACAAAAATGCCATACTGAAGAATGAGGATTTGTAATTTGTATATATTTTTTCTTGAATATGGAACAAGAAACGTTTTTTTTTTCCTATTTTTGTGTCTACCACACTAGGCTAACCTGTGATATAATACTTCATGTATAATAAACATTTTGCTGTTTCTTCTATTTATGTTTTACATGGTGGATTATAGGTACAATATAAACGATTAACATTCGTAAAATATAGGTATTAAATAATTAAAATTTAACTTTGTTTAAGGCAGACATTTTATTATTATTTTAAAATACACAATGAAATTTTATTTTTATAAAGCATAATAGAGTTTTGTTGGAGCTTTTAATTACTTCATTAACCTGTTGACTCCAGCTTAACTGTTTGTTTATTGTTATTTTTAAGTACTTGCATTTTTATTTTGGGTTATATAGTTGCTCTGAATGCAATAGTTTGCATTTATTTTTCTTCTCTAATTTATACTCCTAACTTTTAACATTTAAATACATAAATTTAGTGTAAACACTGTGTATGTTAATACAATTAATTTTCTACTTTTGTTTTTTATCTAAATCTAGGTGTATTTGTAACATTTCAATATACTCTTCAGACTTAATTGTTTTATAGTTTATATAATCATAAGCAAAAAACAATTTTTTTGCTGTTGATGAGATGCTGTTGGATAAATAATCTAAGTAAATAATAATTAATTTGGGGTGGGGGATAGGGGGAACTAGGAATATTTCTTGTAAAACTGAGTTTACCATTATCAGTGATAACTTAGAGCCAATATTCTTTAGATACTGTTCTCTGCTTCTTATCAAATCTTGAATCCATTTAAATTAGGAAATAGGTATACCTAAGTGTTAGTGCATGCTGCATACTTTATCTATTGTAAAAAAAAAGGTTTTCAAATTTTGATTATAGTTAAGTCACAAAGTATTATTAACTATCACAATGGTAGCAATAGCTATTTCTCATTATATTAACAGTTTCAAATAGTGCATGCATTTATATATATATAGTTATTTATTAAATTTGATTTTCAGGATATTATTTTAATATATCATATATAAGAGTATAAACCAAGTAAATTATTTCATTTTTTAAATATTAATACCACATATTCATAACACAATTCTTGAAAAATTATGATGTAGCATTGCATGCAGCAGAATCACACAAGTATCAACCATTAAAAGGTCCATAAATGTATTAAAATTTAAAAATCACATACAATTGGTTTATAGATGTTTTTCTTTAATGTAAACATAAAACAGACATAGAATTTTTTTTTATTCTTGAATAATTTATATTCAAAAAATTTGTGAAAATATTTAGATTAGTTAATTTTTTTAAAAAAATTCAGATCAATATAAGGCTGATGTTGATCATGGCAATAAAATCATAAATGCTTATTGTATTCGATATGTAAACAATAATAAATTTCATATAAATGCGTCTGATATAAACACTTTTATTGTCTTATATCATCATGTAATTTGAGCTTTAAACTCCTTTCAAGCACACAGAAAATTGTGTTTAAAACTCATGTAGGAAACAAAAAATCTAATAAATTCATTTTAAAAATTTGAACTACTTCTAAATTTAACATGAAAAAGTAAAACTATTAACACTCAACAGTAAAAACATAAACACTGAACAATTTATTATTAACAATTATCAGTAAAACTTTGTTGCTTCGTCTTGATTAAATGTGATGAGTGCTTAAGTCAACCTTTTGTTTACAATCTCATTTTAAATGAATTTTTTTTTAGGCTTGTTGTTATTTGGTTATGTTGGGTGATCCATTTGATAAAGAACAATAATATTGATCCATAAATGATTTTAAACCTTTTCATTTGTTCTGGTCCATCATTAATTATTATTTAAATTGTCTTAAAAAATCACTGTTAATTACTGTTTTATTTGCCATAACATTTTCTTTTCTCTCTTCTCCTGAATTTATGCCAGCAAATGGTTTATAAACCTTCTGTGTCTTGAAGTGAACACATCCAACAGGAATAGTAGCTGGGTATAGAATTTCCATAAACAGTTTTGCCCATTAAATCTAGCTTGACTATCTGTAAGAGGTCTTGTTGTTTTTAAAATGCTCTTTACAAAATTTGTCTCCCAAGCTTTGCCATTTGGTTTCTTCAACATTGGCTGAAAAGAAGAAAAAGGGTGCTTTTACTTTACTTTTACACACATTGTTAAAATATATATATATATAAATTAGTCTTGATAATTATTTTTATACTATATAATATATAATAAATTCTAAAAGTTTAAGTTAAACCACAAAACTTTTTAAAAATTACCAAATTGATAAAAAGTTGAATAAATTTTCAACAGTCACGTATATGTCATTGTTACAAATAGTGCAATATTTCAACTGTATTTTTACGACCTGTACTATTATAAGTATAAGTAATTTAAAAAACATACTGATATACTAATACTAATTACTCTATCAACTATTACTAAAATTTAATACTATATATGATGATTTCACACTAGAAAACTTATAGTAAAAGTAAAAGGGTCTAGCTAATGTTAATTGGACCTGTATTTCTCTGTAAACTGACTTTAATATTACTTATACTAGTTAGTAACAGTTGTATTAGAATAGTAAAAATAGTTTTATCACTAGTAATAATACTATTAAATGAACATTATTATTCGTAGTTTTACTGCACTGCAGTGTCTGGAGTTGTAGGGTGTTGTCACTGTTGTGTAGCTTTAATTGGAACAAAAGTTGTTTAAATAGTGAAATAAGTATTTCGCTTCATTAATTTATAATATTTGATTCCCTAATTAAATAAATAACATCTACAATAATAATTGTAGCTTACTTACTTGTAGAATTAAGTTCGTCTGCAATTTCAAGCCGAAGTTTCCTTCCAAAATTCATAGTCATATTACTATTATTACAGACTACATATTACTACTGATACTACTGTCATAATAACACTTCGACGACATTGTTGAGAGGAGTGTGGGCTCATGAACTTTAGAATTTAATTTGTCAATATCCATAATAAAAATAAGAATGATTTTAGTTTAAAATGAAAACCTACTATTTAATATGTTGAAAATCATGCATGAAAGCCAATTCTTATTTATTAAATGATTATTTACACACATAAAATAAGACGAAGTGGCACAAATTTCCGCCATTTTGTTGACTTTTGAAAGCCAATTCGCGCGATGCGCTGGAAAAAATCAAATTTTTCGCGCGTATACGGGCGTATACTGGCGTTTTTTCGCTGCCAGTGTAACCACGCACTATATGTTATTGCATTTGTTTTTCCAGAGGTTTCAGATGCGCGACTAGATGTGCGAATTCGCGTGTAGTGTAACCACAGCCTAATTCTCAATGTAACGTCCGTCACACTGCTATTTTTAGATAGCTGCGCACGAAAAGGACAGACAAAAAAATATAAGTTGAAATTTATGTCCCGATGACGCTACTAATTTTAGAAACAAGCGCACTAAAAATGATTAAAAGTGTTACTGGAAACAAATTAATAAGACAACAATTTTAAAGTAAATTGGATTTAGGAAGTCATTAAACTGAAAATTTCATAAAATGCCCATAGCTTATAGAATCTATATTGATTTTTTTCCTGACGAACATTTGTTTAAAAACATAGGCAATACTTCATGTATTATCGAATAAAAAAAAATATACTTTTTTATTTTTTATTTTAAATATATTTTAAGATACAAAATGAAACACTTTGATGAAATATATAAATTGCTATCTTTAGAAATCAAAATTAAAATTTTTACGGATAAGATAAGAGATAAAACCTTTCTGAATAGTCCAGGAAGTTTATTGAGTTTAGAAATATGGGACATACGCCAACATAATGTCTCCCATATTATATCACGCGTTAAAATTAATTCTAATTCGTATGTAATCTCCAAATACGAAATAGTTGGTATTAGAAAAAGTAGAACATAATGATACATTCCTGCTTTAAACTAATGTTTTACAAGAGACAATGATACCATAATTGAATTTGTGTTAAATTAAGAAATGAAAAAGTTAATCCTATCTCAAATGTTTTTATGTGTGTTACAGTATAAATAGTTAATCCCGGCTTAAATATTTACCGAACAGATGTTTGCTATTTCTATATTTTATTTCTAATATATTTTAAAAATTATCCAAAGCTATAATTATATTTACATAAAGTCGTGGTAGGCTGACTATAAACGACAAACTTCCTGGTCGGTGGAGTGAATGAAATTTCCTAAAACATTAGATACAATAACGGAATAGGTTAAGGTCTGGGGACTCTAAATACATCTTGTTGTAAATATTATTATGTTTACGTCAGTGTTTTGGGACTATATTTATACAAAGTAATAAGCTGTTAAACTTTTAATGCATCAAAAGCAATCAGTTATTTTTTTTTTTAAATTCTCAATTTCATTGAAGTCATATAGATCTATATTCAATAATAAAATGTGTAATTAAGTTCTACTTCTTACCTAAAAATAGACATTCGGTTGTATGGTTAGAAAAGCAGACATTTGAGATGGGTAGATCAGTGCTAGTCATTCTTAAAAAAAATAAAATAGTTTACAACCAACTGTCTGTAGAAATGGTAAATTTAGTTCTAAATGTCTATATAGATGGATAGTTTTGTAGTAGATGTCTATATAGATGGGTAGTTTAGTACTTGAGGTCTATATAGATGGGTAGTTTAGTACTAGATGCCTTTATAGATGTGTAGTTTAGTACTAGATGTCTATATAGATGGGTAGTTTAGTACTTGATGTCTATATAGATGGGTAGTTTAGTACTAGATGCCTTTATAGATGTGTAGTTTAATACTAGATGTCTATATAGATGGGTAGTTTAGTACTTGATGTCTATATAGATGGGTTGTTCAGTACTAGATGTCTATATATGTGGGTAGTTTAGACAATATGACTTTTATGTGGGTAGATTAGTACTAGATGCCTTTATAGATGTGTAGTTTAGTACTAGATGTCTATATAGATGGGTAGTTTAGTACTTGATGTCTATATAGATGGGTTGTTCAGTACTAGATGTCTATATATGTGGGTAGTTTAATACTAGATGTCTATATAGATAAGTAGTTTAGTACTTGATGTCTATATAGATGGGTTGTTCAGTACTATATGTCTATATATGTGGGTAGTTTAGGCAATATGACTATATATGTGGGTAGATTAGTACTAGATTTCTATATAGATTGGTAGTTTAGTTCTAGATGTATATATAGATGGGTATTTTAGTACTAGATGTCTATTTAGATGGGTAATTTAGTATTAGATGTGTATATAAATAGGTAGTTTAGGGCAAGATGTACATATAGATGGGTCGTTAAGTTCTAGTTGTATATATATATGGGTATTTTAGTACTAGATGTCTATTTTGATGGGTAGATTAAGTCAAGATGTCTAAATCGATAAGTAGAAACTTTGATTTAATTCATTTTGGATGGACTTCGTCATGAATAACACAATTCTTACAGCATTTGACAGGGCAAATATTAGCCTCCTGGCGCCTTATCGTTCTTAACGGTAGAGCAGTCTTTGAGGCAAACAGACGTCCAAGTCCAGGCAACAGACTTCCAAGTCGAGACACCAGACTTCCAAGTCCAGACACCAGACTTCCAAGTCCAGACACCAGACTTCCAAGTCCAGACACCAAACTTCCGAGTCCAGACACCAGACTTCCAAGTCCAGACACCAGACTTCCAAGTCCAGACACCAGACTTCCAAGTCCAGACACCAGACTTCCAAGTGCAGACACCAGACTTCCAAGTCCAGACACCAGACATCCAAGTCCAGACACCAGACTTCCAAGTCCAGATTTCCAAGTGCAGACACCAGAATTCCAAGTCCAGACACCAGACTTCCAAGTGCAGACACCAGACTTCCAAGTCCAGACACAAGACTTCCAAATCCAGACACCAGACTTCCAAGTCCAGACACCAGACTTTTAAGTCCAGACACCAGACTTCCAAGTCCAGACTTCCAAGTCCAGACACAAGACTTCCAAGTCCAGACACCAGACTTCTAAGTCCAGACTTCCAAGTCCAGACACCAGACTTCCAAGTCCAGACTTCCAAGTCCAGACACCAGACTTCCAAGTCCAGACACCAGACTTCCAATGCCAGACACCAGACTTACAAGTCAAGACTCCAGACCAAATTGTTTCGTGTTTAAAACCCTCCACATGGTATCCCAACTAACTTTTTTCTGACATCTGAAAATACATTTTGTGTAAGTATAGGGCAACAACCCATCAATGGAAACATAAAACTGACAAGTCACGTGACTTATATGAAAATAACAACCAAAAACATTGGTGTGTTAGCTAGTATTAAATGTTTGTTTATGGGGATTTTGCTGATTGACGGATGCATTCCAGGTGAAGACTGGTGTGAGAAGAGGCTGCTTGCTGTCACATTTTCTGTTCCTATTAGCAATTGCCTGGTTGATGAAAAACATCTACACAGCTAAAAATGAAATGGGATCCAATGAACCCTGTGGGATCAACTTGATGATCTCGACATTGTTGATGACCTTGCCCTCCTTGAACATACCCAACAACAGATGAAGTAGGAAACAAACATTGTCGCAACCAATTCTGCTAGTATGTGTCTCAACATACACAAGGGGGAAGAGTAAAATCTTTAAGGTTAATGCTGTCAGGACATCAACCATCATGCTTGAAGAGAAGATCTTGAGGAGGTGGACAGTTTTGTTTACCTTGGCAGCTTGGTAGATAAATAAAGTGGTACAGACGAAGAAGTCAAATTAAGGTTTGGAAAAGCAAAAACAGACTCACAGCAACTCAAGAATGTTAGGATCTTTATCAAATTAGGCAGCAAGTTAAATGTACAGATTTTCAATATTATGTTGAAACTAGTGCTGCTATATGGAGTTGAGACATGGAGAACATTGGCTGTAAACCTAAATATAATCAAGTCCTTCATTAACAAGTGTCTAATAATGAATATCAGAATTCACTGGGCGGACAAAATGAGCAACTGGGAACTGTTGAGCGGACAAAACAGAAGCCCAATAGGGAAGAGATTCTTCAAAAAGTGGTTGACATGGATTGTTCATACACTAAATAAAACCTGCTTGTAATATATCAAGGCAAGCCCTGAAATTGAAACTACAGAGTAAACGGAAAATAGACCGCCCAAGAAACACTTGGCGCCGAGAATTGGAGGCAGACATCAAGAGAAGTGGCCACGTATGGAAGATCCTGGAGAAACTGGCCCAGGACAGAGATGACTGGAGGTCTCTTGTAGGTGGCTTATGTCCTAGGAGTATGTGCAGACACCGAAGATGACAGGTGGATGTCTCTAATGAACGAGAAGGCGAAACAACAAACTCAACAACTTGCTGGTAGTTTCTTCTTTTTTTTTTTTGATTGGGTCAGCTATTTTCCTTTTACGTAGTTAATAAAAATCAGTGTAATTATCGTAATTTAAAGCATGTCATGCATAGATAGTACTTGTAAATTCAATAGAACCGAAGTGTGTAAATATTCGGTAAGATATTACTGAAGAAATCGTTACAGTATCAGAGAGATAACTCCCTATGGCAAATTTTAAGCTTTTCACAAACTAAAAATAATTTCTCTAAAAAATTCTAAAAAAATATGATACGTTAGTTTAATAATAATCAGTATATAAACATTGTGTGTGATTTATTGATGAGATTTATTGACTTGAATTAGGGACTTATCTATTGACGTTATTTTGAGACTTGATTTAGTGTCTGATTTATTGCCATTATACATTAGTTAAAATGACTTAACTACACTAGAATATACATCCTTGTTTGCACTACATTATTTTTTAATTAACATGATCAAATGTCTCAGAAGTCTGGTGTTGATAGAAATACAATATGACGACGACTGTAAATGAACAATTAGCAATCAAGACATAAGATTATTATCTTTAACATTATTGGATGACACAATTTGTATACAAATATTCATAGTAAAACAGTAATATTTTGAACTTAATCGGTGAAGTAATTGTGTCTATAATTTGAACGTGAGGAAGAACACTTTATCTTGTGATATAATTTTATTGCAACATCTGATGCGCATTATTGTGTATTGCAAGTAATCGCTGCACCCAAATGCTCCGAGACAAATATATGTTAACATTGTGTTGTTGTTTAGAAAAGTTAGGATAGAAGGCAATAAACTTAATATTGTTAATGCAATTTTAAATATTTTATACCATACTATACTGTTTCACATTTTTATATACTTGTGTTGGTTTAAATTTTTAAAAAAATATATATATATATTTGTAATTTTAAAATGAAGTTGAAACAAAGCGAATTTAAATAAAAGTAACATTTTCAATTTTTCAGTATTTATAATAACGTAGACTTTAAAATTAACTTACATTTATTAACTTATATGAATGTTTAGCAATGTTTAGATAGCAACATAATCCGTTTAATTACCGGTACTGTTATTTCAGTGGCATGCCACTGAACTCGATCCCTATAACTAGGGATACAATAACATTCAAATGCCATTATTTTCGTCCCAACTAGTTAACACTAGTTTTAAAAAAAGCCTAATCATGTCTCTATTTTATACTGCTTTTCACTTTAACTGTTACATTTATTGATACGAACGTACATTTTAAAATTATTATCTTAAGGTGAATCTTTTATAAATTTCTGTCTTTTTAACTGACTAAAGTTGATTGCACTATTTTTATAAATGTATATATTTGGCATACATTTACGTCATATAATTAGTGTTACAATAACGTTGAACTGCTTTGATTTTAGTCCCTACAAGTTAAAAAAATCGGAATAAACCATAACAATGTCTAAATTTTATTCCATAGCCGCAGTTATGGCGTAGACAAAAAAATAAACATAATCTAAACTGAAATAGTTACTAAAATACTCAGAGGAAATAATAGGCGATTAGTATTTTTTAAAATAATTTGTATCAATGTAGCCCAACCTTTGACATCTTTTAATCACAAGCGACATTGTTATAAATAATTCAAAGTACCAGAACTTAGCAATGAAGAACAAAGTTTGGTAAAGTAAAGTTGTTATCGACTAAGATCATAATAAATCGATAAAAGACAAGTGAAATTTCTTTTATAAAATTATTGGATGACGTGTAGCTTAAAACTTACTAAATTTATGTCAAATGTTTTAGGGATGACGGCCATGCGGGGGTCGTGTCCCTTCCACATGTAACATAAAACTAACTGAATTCATGGGACTTAAATCATTTTGTAAAATAATTTTTTGCAACTAACTAATAATAATTGCTACAAAAATTCATTGTTAAATCCCCTTTTTTTACATTCACCCTCTTGTCTTAGTCGGTTGGGCAGGCGAGCTTTATCGAGCTTTAATTTTAC
This sequence comes from Radix auricularia, assembly GCA_002072015.1. NCBI lineage: Eukaryota > Metazoa > Mollusca > Gastropoda > Lymnaeidae > Radix > Radix auricularia. The sequence continues at coordinate 394,534 of MUZC01004610.1, read as the reverse complement.
ACATTCATGTGTCACCTAAGAAGGCATTGCATCAAAATTTTAGATTAAATAAACGTACCGTATTTGACTTAGTGCACACTTAGTTTATCTCTATACATTTCTATGTCGCCATCTGCTATTGTTTACTTCCACATGACGCTGGAATTCTTTCGTAAATTTGTTGACCACACATCCCCTTCCCCGCCGTTTTACAGCAAGTTTATTTCAGACACGATTAGTCAGTAATTGTTTTTTTCTCGGTTTGTATAAAATTAAACGTAATTAATATTTTAAGATCCTTCTCACAAATAACGGATTTATAGTCTCTTTTTACGGGGTTTTAAATTGTTGGTTGTCTTATTAAATCCCTTTCTTAACTTCAAAGTCTTAAAATATGCGGTCGAAAATAATACAAGTAAAAAAAGACAGTATTATCGGGCTGAACATTTGCATTTCTAGATGTGCCAATTAGCAATGAATTGTATCAAAGTTTCTGGTCGATCGAAAGAACAGCATTTGTGTGACTTGGCCGTTGATAACAACAAAAACCCACGCCTTCAAAGACTTAAAACTTGCTTTATGAAACAAAACAATTGCCCTTATACACCAAAATCTCCATGTGCGTCAATTTGTACAATGAGGAAAAATCAAGTAATTACGCAATTTTTAAAATTAGGTTACGCCCCTGAGAAGTGTCAAACGATATGGTCCTCAACCCCTCTTATCTCTGTATATCTGCGTCACTACCATAAATAGTATTATAATAAACAATTATGAATATTACAGCAATGCAAAGTAAGTATTCTATATTCTTTTGTTTTTCAATGTTCTCTTTGTTTAATATTAAAAGTGTGATGGGGGCGGATTTTTTTGGGGGGAGACATTATTTTACAGGGTAGGGGAGAATTTATTTTAATTGGGAGCAAAATATTTTCTCCGGGGGAAAGTTTGTTTTAAAATGGAACCTCCTGGGGAGAATCTGTATGGGGGAGGATTTATTTTGCAACACCGGCATAAAAAACTGTTGCTACGACATAACGGTTGACACTAAAAGTTAAAATATTTAGAAAAAAGACAATGAGACTGGCTATTTATTATACAGCTGTTCTGTAACTTGATCTCCAAGACGACGACCTGCCCCACCCACTTAGATTCTATTATTACATCTCTCTAAAATTATTGCATAAATCACGTTGTAACCTGCCCCACCCACTTAGATTCTTTTTTTTCACCTCTCTAAAATTATTGCATAAATCACGCTGTAACCTGCCCCACCTACTTAGATTCTATTATTTCACCTCTCTAAAATTATTGCATAAATCACGTTGTAACCTGCCCCACACACTTAGATTTTATTACACCTCTCTAAAATTATTGCATAAATCACGTTGTAACCTGCCCCACCCACTTAGATTCTATTATTTCACCTCTCTAAAATTATTGCATAAATCACATTGTAACCTGCCCCACCCACTTAGATTCTATTATT
>MUZC01004610.1:355573-367052 GCA_002072015.1 Radix auricularia | reverse complement strand
GACCCTGGTAATTACAGACCTGTATCACTTACTAGTATCACATGTAAATTACTGGAACACATAATATATAGCAGAATAGTTAACCACCTTGACAAATATAATGCCCTATGCCCACACCAACATGGCTTTAGAAAGAACAGATCATGTGAAACACAATTGATAGGCCTAATAGATGATCTATCAAAAGGCTTAGATAATAATGATCAAATAGATACAATATTACTAGACTTCTCAAAAGCATTCGACAAAGTTCACCACCTTAGTTTACTCAAAAAACTTAAATACTTTGGAATCTCAGGTCCCTTACATCACTGGATCCAAGATTTCCTATTGGGTAGGGAGCAAACTGTAATAATTAATGGTTCTAAATCTACACCAATAAAGGTTAACTCAGGAGTTCCACAAGGAACTGTCCTAGGTCCCTTACTATTTTTAATTTATATAAATGACTTACCCAACAATATCTCAACAGGAACTAAAGTTAGGTTATTTGCTGATGATTGTATAATCTATAGAACAATCAAGTCAGAACAAGATAGCAAAATTTTACAAAAAGACTTAGATGAATTAATAAAATGGGAAACTAACTGGAGTATGTCCTTCCACCCAGAAAAATGTCAACTGCTAAGAGTAACAAAGAAAAAGAAACAAATAAATTCAAAATATTTCATTCATGGAAAAGAACTAACCCAAACTAAAGATGCGAAATACTTAGGAGTCATAATAAATGAGAAACTATCTTGGAATCCCCATGTCAATGAAGTTATTAAAAAATCAAACAAAACCTTAGGCTTTATAAAAAGAAACTTTTACAAATGTAACAAAGATATAAAACTAAAATGCTATCTCACCCTGGTGAGACCTATACTAGAATATGCATCTTCAGTATGGGACCCATCCACCAAAGAAAATATTGATAAGTTAGAACAAATCCAAAAAAGAGCTGCCAGATTCATTACTGGAGAATATTCAAAACTGACAAGAGTAACACCATTAGTTAAATCATTAAACCTTGAAACACTAGAGGATAGAAGAACCAAGAGTAAATTAGTAATTATACATAAGGCAATTAATTCTAATTTAGAAATACAACACAAAGATAACCTAATACAACCCTCAAATAGACATAAAGACAAAAACACCTTTCTTATTCCATATGCAAGAACAAACACATACAAGTTTTCTTTCTTTCCGTCCGGTATTCGGGCGTGGAATGGGTTGCCTGAAGAAACCAGGAAAGCCACCACTTTATCATCTTTTAAAACTCTAGTAAGAATACAGGACTAAACACAAACCATAGAAATACGTAGGACGCAATAATCTTCTGTACAGAAGGAGCGTCTGTAACATATAAGATAAGGCCCCCCGCCCCCGTTTTTATCATTTCATTATGATAACATTTGTATCATCTCATAATTTAAATAAAAACAAACCAGACTATTATTAATGCCGTTATTTTAAGAGTTAATAATTTCTTCGCCCAAATTTGGATATCTTGACAACTAGACTGACAATAGAAGATGACCCAAATGACCTGTCCAGCAGCGGTTACACAATGGTCAATTATCATGTTGAATGTCTATAGTCTTCCAGTCGATGTAACGTAACGATTTCATTCAAAAACAGTCAAGTTGTTACAAGTAAACAGAATGTCACATACACAGTTACAAACAAAAGTCAAGTTGTTACAAGTAAACAGAATGTCACATACACAGTTACAAACAAAAGTCAAGTTGTTACAAGTAAACAGAATGTCAACTACACAATTACATAGAAAAGTCAGGTTGTTACAAGTAAACAGTATGTCAACTACAAAGTAAAAGCATTTTGTAAAAACACTCAAATCACAATTTTATACCTTCTTATTCAGTTGGTAGAGAGTCAACACAGTCTTTTATATTTTTATTGAAAAATAAGGAATTTTTAATGATATATTTCTAAGAAAAATCTTTATGATGGAAGCTAAATAGGGCCACATATTTAGAAAGTTATGTCACATTATGTGGATGAAGATAAATAGGGCACACAGATTTATAGAGTTTTGTCACATTAGTTGCACAAAGATAAATAGGGCACACAGATTTATAGAGTTTTGTCACATTAGTTGCACTAAGATAAATAGGGCACACAGATTTATAGAGTTTAGTCACATAAAATGCATGAAAATAAAACGAGCACACATATTTAGAGAGTTGTGTCACATTATTTGCATGAAGATAAATAGGGCAAACATATCTATTTAGATTTTTGTTTCACATTAATTGTTTTTAGATAAATAAGGCACACAGATTTAGAGAGTTGTTTCACATTAATTGTATGAAGATAAATAGGGCACACACATATATTATTTTTGCTACCAGTTTGATCTATCAAATATATATTTTTAATTTAATACGTAAGTAGATCTAATTGTTTTTCTTGGTGCCGAGTTTACGGGAAATCCAATTTGTATACAAATATTCATAGTTCAACAGCAATATTTTAAACTAAATGTGTGTAGAAATTGTGTCTGCAATTTGTCAGTGAGAAAAAACATATTATCTTAAAATTGAATTTTATCGCAACTTCTGATGCGCATTTTTGTGTAATTCTCGTAATCGCTGCACCAAAAAGCTCCGATTCAAAATATTTTAAATTATGTTGCTTTTGAGAAAATTAGAGTTAGAAACTAAGAATTTTATTTCTTTTAAGTAATTTTAATTTTAACTAAAATGTTGTGAGACATTATTATAAACTTGTGTTTGTTAATTTTTTTTAAAGATAATTTTTTAATTAAATTTAAAAGTAGTTTACACCAAACAAATTTGAATAAATAACACAATTTAACTATTACATTTTTTATACATACATAAACTTTAAAATTAACATAAAGAGGTTAGCTTATATGTATGATTAACTTTATCAACGTACCAATACTTTCCAAGCATTTTTTTAGCAGGCATACATTATTTTTAGTGGCATGCCACTGAACTCGATCCCTTTAATAAGGGATAAAATTACTTAAACATACAATAAATATTTGACCCATGTGGTTAACACTAAATCCGAAAAAGCATAACTTTGTCTCTATTTTATGCTATGTTTCAATTTATAATGATCAACATTATTGGAAACAAATAAAAAAATATTATCAACATAATTTAATTTGATTTAGTTCCTAAGTTAGTCATAATAAAAATATTAGACGATTAGCTTTTTAAAACAAATAATTGATGAAAATGTATCACAAAATCTGACATATTTTAATCTAACGCGGAAATTTTATAAATGAATTCATAGTACCAGCACTTAGCGATAAAGAAAATAGCTTTGTAAAGTAAACTAGTTACTGACTACGAACATAAAAATCTCTGAAGACAAGTAAAAGACAAGCGATTGTTCTATTCTAATATTGTTGGATGACATGTGAAATAAAATTAATTAAATTCATGTAAAATGTTTATGGGATGTAGGCCATGCGGGACCAGTGTTGCTACCTAAAGAATGCACAAATTCCTGGGGTAATGGCTAAATTATTGCTGCTGGTAAAAAAAAATTAGATTGATTAAAGAAATACAATTTTAGTGGCTAATGAAGCGATGCTTGCTAACTGTGTCAGTCAACTGATCTAGAACGAACATTTAAAAAATCATGTTAAGCCTGGTCCCTATTGGAACTCAGGACGTGTTAGCGCATTTTCGTATTATGTATCAGTACTTATGTTAGATATCAGCATTATGTAGTTGTCAGTAATTGTGTTTAGATTTTAGACATATTTTTATGAATTTTCCTGTGTAATGAATATACCTGACATTTTTTTATTTAAAAGTCATTTCTTTACATCTAAAAAAAAAAAAATTCTCTTTAATCTAACTACAAGTCACCACAAATGATGACGTAAAACTCTCTAAACTTTTACACATATTCTATTGACGTCAACTAAAAAAAAAACACTAATTCTTTTGCACGCTTTCACACAACTCTTCAATGCTTGAAACTCTACGTATTCGACTTCCGGCAATGGCGGCCGTTCCCTGTGCTAGTGTTACTTCTCGATTCGAAATATTTTTTGGTAGTTTTAACGGGGTTTTTTAACGGATCGAGTAACTGAGTTTTGATGCACAAATGGCAGGTCAGGACATACAAAAACATATATACCTCATGGGTCTAGGACTTATGGATGTGGAGATCAAGGGTGATGACAGACGGACGGACGGACGGACAAAGCGGTTGCAATAGCGCATTCGACTTCTCGAAAATGCGCTAAAAATATTGATTAAGGAAATACTACTTTAGTGGCGTGCCGTCTAATAGATGTGTAGCTTACTACTAGATTTTTTTTAATGGGAAGATTACTACTAGGTGTTTGTTCAGATGGATAGTTTAGTGCTAGAAGTTTTTAAGATGGGTAGCCTACTACTAGATTTTTTTAGATAGATAGTTTAGTAATAAATGTTTGTTTTGTTGGTAAGCTTACTACTAAATGTTTGTTTAGATGGGTAGCTTACTTCTAAATGTTTGTTTAGATGGGTAGCTTACTACAAAATGTTTGTTTAGATGGGTAGCTTACTGCTAAATGTTTGTTCTTGTCTTTCTCATTTTCTATTATTGTGACATAGCGTTCACGATTTTTTTACAATATGCCTGCCTTCTAAATAAACATTTAAACATGTGGAATGATCACGACCTAATATTGTTTTAAAATAAGTTATAATTGGGTCTATACTTTTCTTTCTGAAAATGTGAAAACCTTTAATAAAGTTTTATAATATGTTAATAATGAACACATTTTTCTATTTTATCTTCCATGTTTTAATTTCACAGTCAATTTCTGTGACGGAAGTATATCCCCTAACCGATTTTCCTTGGGGTCCTTAATATTTTATTTTGAACTTACAAGGGACTTGGTAGACCTTGTGGATGCCTCGACTACCTTCAAGGTCAGCAGAGGAATTTGTTAATAGTATACATCAATAATATTTTATGGTTCGATCACAGGCTTCATGCGAGCACACAATTATGTTCACATATAATAACATTAAAGACGATTTTAGATCGTTGAACAAAAAAGGTGAAAAACGTCAACATGCCTAATTTGAACATATTTTTTAAAAAGTTTAAGTGTAGCCGTTTATAATAATTTGAACATATTTTTTAAAAAGTTTAAGTGTAGCCGTTTATAATAATTTGAAAATTTTTTTAAAAAGTTTAAATGCAGCCCTTTAAGATACGTGAACAATTTTTTAAAAGTTCAAGTGCAGCCCTTTACAATAATTTAAACTTTTAAAAAACACACCGGTATAAGACTATATCGTGCTACATTACCAAAACCTTTAACAGATGAATTTTTTAAACAGCTTACACAATACTTTAGTATTTATCAACAATTATTTCAATAGTTTTTTTTTTCAACTTTGAATTTTCTGAGAATGCACACATTTTTAGAGATCTCATTCTTTCTGACGGGACTTGTGATAATTTCAACAATTCCAACCTATTTCTGTGGACTTAACTTTCGAAAAATTGTCAGTTTTTCTAGTCTTTCTGAACTGACTTTTTATGAGCGTGTATTAAAGGTATCTTTAAAACAAAAATAATTTAAAAATTAACGTTCCTATATGAAATTTGGGTCTTTGTGTCATATTTTACGATAAATTATCACAATACATGTATTAAAAAAAAAGAAACAAGTTCATATCGGTTTCCACGAGAAATAGAGAGAAATATGTATAGACTTATAAATAAAGAGAATACGACACATAAATAGAGCGAGACATGTATAGACACACAAATAAAGAGAATAATACACAGAAATAGTGCAAGACATGTATAGGCAAATAAATAAAGAGAATAAGACACATACATAGAGCGAGACATATATAAACATATAAATAAAGAGAATAAGACACAGAAATAGGGATAAAAAAACAAACAGGATAAGAGGATGCAGGAAGAAATATTCAACAACTTACAGCTTAAAGAGAGTTGATTCAGGATTTATGATTCAATGACGGAATTAGGGAAAATAATCAAGAATTTAAATAATTCAAATTTTAATAGCCTGATTTCACTCATGTTTTATATGTAAAATTTATGTTATAGAGCATTTAAGCTGTCCCATTTGAATCAATTTATCTCCAAATTTATAGATCTTATTGTACTATGACTTCAGTTCAACTTTTAAATGAATAAGAAATATATTTTTACAACTGAGGGTTTGCATATCTATAAACACCATCATAATTCATCTCAAAGTTTATCTATTTCATACTACTTCTTATCAGATAAACAGGCAGGTTTCAGAGAATACGGATACATAGAAGATCAAATAGCTTACATAGCCCAAAAATAGAAGATCAAATAGCTTTCATAGCCCTAGAAATAGAAGATCAAATAGCTTACATAGCCCAAGAAATAGAAGGTCAAATAGCTTACATAGCCCAAGAAATAGAAGATGGCTTTTAGGAAAAGAAATCAAATACAGTCGTCTGGGTTGACCTAGAAAAAGCATTTGAAAAGTTCTGAAAATGAGGTCTAATTCTAAAGCTACAAAATACTCTGGTATCACATCTAATGTTAAACTGGATAACAGAATATCTAACAAATCTCAAAGCTCTTGTCAAGATGCAAGGGATAGGAAGCAACACATCTACGACACAACATGTAGTTCCCCAGGGTGGTGTTCTGTCACCCACACTGTTTCTATTCCATCAGTGATTTGTAAAGTTTAGTCAAATATAGAAATGGCTTGATACAGTTTTACGAAGTGAAATACAATTATTTATCTGTAAATGACGTCATTTTATTTATGTCCATATTTGTCCCCCCCCCCCACTTTTCTAGTCACACTAATCACAACATTATAAAACCTCTCCAATATGACGTAACAAAGGTTTGAAACCTAAAAAGTCCTTTCTATTTCCAAAAAAAACGTTATTCAAATGTCTATTTGAAATTTAAATATGAGTTAACTCTAAATAAGCAATCTATTTCTTATCGTAACTAGGGCAGTCAACATAATGGTTTATATGTGACGTCAAACTTCTTTAAGACCCTCCTCATCAATCATCGCACATTCTCACAAATGTTTAACCCCGCCCCCCCCCCCCTAGAAATGTGACGACATTTATTGAGGGCTCCTTTCATCATGCTTGGCGATCATTAAAGTACATTGGAAATAAAAGTCAAAGATAATCTTATACAAACCTCGGACATAAAGATAAAAAAAGCTTTTTTGAATTCCTTAAAACAGAACAAGAGTTAGAGATATATATATTTTTTTTAAGGCGATAAAACAAGACAATTGTAAGTCGTGTAAACGTTTTACAATAAAACAAGACAATTGTAAGTCGTGTAAACATTTTACAATAAAACAAGACAATTGCAAGTCGTGTAAATGTTTTACAATAGAACAAGACAATTGTAAGTCGTGTAAATGTTTTACAATAAAACAAGACAATTGTAATTCGTGTAAACGTTTTACAATAAAACAAGACAATTGTAAGTCATGTAAAAGTTTTACAATAAAACAAGACAATTGTAAGTCATGTAAAAGTTTTACAATAAAACAAGACAATTGTAAGTAGTGTAAAAGTTTTACAATAAAACAAGACAATTGTAAGTCATTTAAAAGTTTTACAATAAAACAAGACAATTGTAAGTCGTGTAAAAGTTTTACAATAAAACAAGACAATTGTAAGTCGTGTAAAAGTTTTACAATAAAACAAGACAATTGTAAGTGGTGTAAAAGTTTTACAATAAAACAAGACTATTGTAAGTCGTGTCAAAGTTTTACAATAAAACAAGACAATTGTAAGTCGTGTAAAGGTTTTACAATAAAACAAGACAATTGTAAGTCATGTAAAAGTTTTACAATAAAACAAGAAAATTGTAAGTCGTGTCAAAGTTTTACAATTTTACCTAATCGTATAATAGCTGGTGCTTGTTAAAATAAACAAATCTTTTCATATAACATCAATAATGCGGAGATAAATCCAGGTCTATGTAAGATTGGCACGGAAACGTATGACTTTAGTTACTTTTAAACACATTGCATTGACTAACTAATTCAGATAGTTCAAATTTAGCTTTAATATACTCATCAATCTATTCTTTTTAAAGAATCATGTAGCAATATACGATTTGGTTATCAAACCTACAATTTAAACAACACACTGTTCTAAGTTCTTTGTTCTAAAGTTAGTGAAAATGAAAATACATATCCTTGGTCATTTAGAAATTTTGTTTTGTTACGTTCTGTCAGGCCCACACATTCCCTCTTTACATGCTGTTATTCTTTACTAATCTATAAGCCTGATGGCACTCTCACCCATACCCTGTTTGCATAATATTATTTATCACTAGACCTGTCAACGGGTACCCGGGACCCGGGTACCCGTTGACGAACAATTACCCGGGTAGTAAAATGGCGCCCGGGTACCCGTGAAAATGGTACTGCAATATCGTTACCACCAGTTTTTAAACTGTGGCTCTTAGTATGTGTTCAAATTTCGGCTCGAGAATAATTTATCAAATTAAAATTTAACATGAAAATGCTTAAAATGAAATAAGTGTTAAAGGGAAATAAAACACAGTCTCGACAATAAACTACAAAGTATTTTGATACACTTTTTTTTCCAGGAACATGAAACAAAAATCATTTAAGACAAAAAGGTTTTTGTTCTTTGAATTGTTCAAGTAAGGAAAATAAAACACAACGCCGATAACTACTATAAACTAGGAAGGGCTCGAAATGACCTTCACATTGGCTTTGAAATACGCCGCTCATCGTTCTTACCGACCGATCGAGCCAACCCCCCCCTAACTGACGCACACGTGTCTCCACTCCTATCCCCACCATACTTTAAAAAAAAAATGTTTCAATCGTTGAATGATTTTCACTATAATAACGAAAATAAATGGTGGGAGGGGGAGGGACCATCCCCTCAGTATGACACAAAATAGGACACAAGAGCTATAACTAGGAATGGCTAGAAATGAACTTGGCTTTGAAATACGCCGCTCATTTATGTTACCGATTGAGAAGCGCCAATTTCTTTTATCTACCCCCCCCCCACACTAACATATGTCTCAATCCCATCCCTAACTTACTTTAAAAAAAATCAACACCAGCTATATTCTGGGGGGGGGGGGGTCGGTTAATTTTTAAAAAAAGTGTATTTATAAATTCATATTTCAATCATTTGAACAATCTGTACCATATTACAAAAATAAATACTGGGGGGTGGGTCCACTAAGTAGGGGCAAGTCCTGAAAAGTTTAGTTAATTAAAACAGTTGTCAGCTACAGCAATGAACTAGAAATAACCCGCCATGTAATCCTACCATTAGCACAACCCCCCCCCCCCGCTCAAAAAAATTACCTTACCATCCCTCTGCTCACTGTTTTTACACCACTGTACTACAGTAGTATTTTAATGTCATCATTTTACAACCGTTGACTCATTCCATCAAAATTTGCATTACCCCAATAAACAAAGCAGTAAAAGGCTCATGTTAGTAATAGCGGGGATTTAAAAAATTACGAAGATTTTGAGGCATTTTGAACGGGTAACCCGGGTACCCGTTCAAATTTTGGACGGGTACCCGGGCATCATTTTTAAACAATATTGACAGCCCTATTCATCACTAATCTATAAGCCTGATGATACTCTCACTCATACCCTGTTTACATAATATTATTATAACTAATCTATAAGCCTGATGGTACCCTCACTCATACCCTGGTGACATAATATTATTCATCACTAATCTATAAGCCTGATGGTACTCTCACTCATACCCTGTTTACATTATATTATTATAACTAATCTATAAGCCTGATGGTACCCTCACTCATACCCTGTTTACATAATATTATTCATCACTAATCTATAAGCCTGATGGTACTCTCACTCATACCCTGTTTACATAATATTAGTCTTCACTAATCTATAAGCCTGATGCCACTCTCACTCATACCCTGTTTACATAATATTATTATAACTAATCTATAAGCCTGATGGCACTCTCACTCACACCCTGTTTACATAATATTATTATAACTAATCTATAAGCCTGATGGCACTCTCACTCAAACCCTGTTTACATAATATTATTATAACTAATCTATAAGCCTGATGGCACTCTCACTCACATCCTGTTTACATAATATTATTATAACTAATCTATAAGCCTGATGGTACTCTCTCTCATACCCTGTTTACATAATATTATTATAACTAATCTATAAGCCTGATGGAACTCTCACTCACACCCTGTTTACATAATATTATTATAACTAATCTATAAGCCTGATGGTACTCTCACTAATACCCTGTTTACATAATATTATTATAACTAATCTATAAGCCTGATGGTACTCTCACTCATACCCTGTTTACATAATATTATTCATCACTAATCTAAAAGCCTGATGGTACCCTCACTCATACCCTGTTTACATAATATTATTATAACTAATCTATAAGTCTGATGGTGCTCTCACTCATACCCTGTTTACATAATATTTTTATAACTAATCTATAAGTCTGATGGTACTCTCACTCATACCCTGTTTTCATAATATTATTATGACTAATCTATAAGTCTGATGGTACCCTCACTCATACCCTGTTTACATAATATTATAACTAATCTATAAGCCTGATGGTACTCTTACTTATACCCTATTTACATAATATTATTCATCACTAATCTATAAGCCTGATGGTACTCTCACTCATACCCTGTTTACATTATATTATTATAACTAATCTATAAGCCTGATGGCACTCTCACTCATAGCCTGTTTATATAGTATTATTATAACTAGTCTATAAGCCTGATGGCACTCTCACTCATACCCTGTTTACATAATATTATTATAACTAATCTATAAGTCTAATGGCACTCTATCTCATACCCTGTTTACATATTATTATTATAACTAATCTATAAGCCTGATGGTACTCTCACTCATACCCTGTTTACATAATATTATTATAACTAATCTATAAGCCTGATGGTACTCTCACTCATACCCTGTTTACATATTATTATTATAACTAATCTATAAGTCTGATGGCACTCTATCTCATACCCTGTTTACATAATATTATTAAAACTAATCTATAAGCCTGATGGCACTCTCACTCATACCCTGTTTACATAATATTATTCATCGCTAATCTATAAGCCTGATGGTACTCTCACTCATACCCTGTTTACATATTATTATTATAACTAATCTATAAGCCTGATGGTACTCTCACTCATACCCTGTTTACATAATATTATTCATCACTAATCTATAAGCCTGATGGTACTCTCACTCATACCCTGTTTACATTATATTATTATAACTAATCTATAAGCCTGATGGCATTCTCACTCATAGCCTGTTTACATAATATTATTATAACTAGTCTATAAGCCTGATGGTACTCTAACTCATACCCTGTTTACATAATATTATTATAACTAATCTATAAGCCTGATGG
>MUZC01004610.1:329286-349963 GCA_002072015.1 Radix auricularia | reverse complement strand
AAATGTAAACCCAGTCACAATTAACACTTATAAAATACTATTAACTTTAAAAAGTTGAAATAAGAATGATAATTGCTATAACCAGCATATTTTAATACTACAGAAAGACCATAGTAAGAGAAAAGTAATCTATCAATGCATAGGATTATTATCTTCAAAATTGTTTGATGGCATAAGTTGTTTACAAATAATTAACATAATACAGCAATAATTTGAATTTAATTGTTGTAGAAATTGTGTTTTAATTTTGTCAGTGAGAAAGAACACTTTATCTTAAAATAGAATTTTTTTGCAAATTCTGATGCGCATAATTGTTTATAACCCATAAACTCTGCACCAAAAAGCTCAGTTACAAATATATGCTAACATTGTGTTGTTCTTTAGAAAATTTATGTTAGAAATTTATAATTTAAAATTTTTAAACGTAATTTTTCAATTTATATACATTACCGAGTGCCATTATTAATAACTTTTCTAAATAATTCTAATAATTTAAACTGATGTTCACAAAAATAAAGTTACATTATAATAACATGGCAATTATCTCTGCATGTATATTAACATAAACTATAAAATCAACTTATTAAAATTATCCTATATGTATGTTTAACAATATCAATGCCTGATCACACAAAGCTAGATTGTGAAAATACATTTATGAAAGTGGCATGACCCTGAACTCGACCCCTATTATTAGGGATACAAAGACATTCAAATGTACTTAAATTCGTCCCAATCAATTAACATTAGATCCGAAAAAGCATAATCGTATCACTAGTTTATTTTATTTCTCAAATTATAATGATCCCTACGATTGAAAGCTAACGTAGAAATAAAATCAAAATAATTTAAATTGATTTTGTTACTAATATAACCATTTTAAAAATCATTAACGTTTATTATTACTTTTTTAATTTATAAACATGCATCGTAACATCTGATATATTTTAATCTAAAGCGAAGTTTTCATAAAAGAACACATAGTACCAGCACTTATGGATGAAAAACATAGTTTGGCAAAGTAAACTAGTTACCAAATACGATCACAAAAATCGCTGAAGACAAGTAAAAAAACAAGGGACTATTGTATTGTAATATTGCTAGATGAAATGTGGCATAAAACTGACAGAATTCATGGCAAATGTTTTTTTTTCTTTTTTTAAAACTTTTCTTATGTAGACAATATGAAGACTCGCGTCGGTACCTCGTCAATACAGGTAAAAAATTCACCGGTTTCTGGGAAATGGATAAAGTGCTGTAGGCTAAACGTACAGAAAAGTTTAAGAAACCCTGGTCTATAAAACATTTTTATGTTAAATAGAATGACTTGTTGAAATTATGTTTAAGGAAGTTCTAGTTTGGTCACGTGACGGCTAATGAAGCTATGTGTGCCGGCTAATAATGCTAAATATACCGGCTAATGATGCTATGTGTGTCGGCTAATGATGCTATGTGTGCCGGCTAATGATGCTATGGGTGCCGGCTAATGATGCGATGTGTGCCAGCTAATGATGCTATGTGTGCCGGCTAATGATGCTATGTGTGCCGGCTAATGAAGCTATGTGTGCCGGCTAAAGAAGCTAAGTGTGCCGGCTAATAAGGCGATGCGTGACGGCTAATGAAGCTATGTGCGTCGGCTTATGAAACGATGCGTGCCGACTCATGAGCTGATGCGTGCTAACTGTGTCATGTGTGCCATAGGTCGATATAAACTGATCTAGAACGTACTTTTAAATAATCTCAAAATATATGAACAATTAATATATATAAACACCCAGTGGTGTTGTTCTGTATGTTTGTAACGTAACGCTGAGGAGCGATGTACGACAGTCTACAGCAGTTAGTTTAGTTGAAACGCTGAGGAGCGATGTACGACAGTCTACAGCAGTTAGTTTAGTTGAAAAATCGTGTGTTGATGAGCGCTGTATAAATATTTATTATGATGACGTCATTGTTTGGTGTGCATCGGTACGCAAAATAAAACCCCTATTATTATTATTAAATAAATACTTTGCGTACATTTCAGAAAGTTTAATAATTCGTATTTATCAAAAAAGGACAAGTTAGTTGGTCTTTAAAAAAAAGGTTGGCGCCGTAGGCGCCCAAAAAAAGGGGGCGCCGCAGGCGCCACGGCGCCTGGCACAATCTAATCATTTAAGAGTAGGTTTATATGCAAAACTAATTTGTGATGTGATGTAAATATGTACCCCATTCTTGATAATATTTATAAATTTAAGAGCGAAAAAAAAAGAAAAATAAATCAATTAATTTTGAAATGTTTTAACCGTTTTAAAGAAATATAAAGATATAAGTTCAAGGAAAAGTTCAGAAAATCTTTCTATTGTCTTTTCCCAGTGTGTTAATAATATTTTTCTTTCCATATTCTTCTCTCTGGTTATTATCATTTATTTTATAAGTTACTACGTAAACAAAATGATTATCTTTCCCTATTACTAGCAGAATAGCTGTGTTATGTCACAAACTTTTTGGGTTATGAAATTACTGAGACTTAGCATATTTCGGTAAATAATTAATCATGATTTAAAGGGATCTATATATAGTTATAAATTATAATTGATGGAAACTAATCAATTAATTAATTACATTGGTCCTCTTAATGGAAAAAAGAACCTGCCCAACCTTTATATATTGAATTTAAGAACTTATAAAAGAAAATAAGCATTTGCAAACATTATTCTTAACAGATAACTAGATATAAAAACTAACCTTGTTTTGCATGAAAATAAACATATAATACAGTTAAATAGATATAATTTTACTTTATTAAAATTGCCTGACTTTGAATTGATTTGATAATGTAACGGAGATCAAATTGGCAATATTTTAAAAGTTAAATTATAACACACATTAGAGCAAATATCTTTAGACTTTGGGGGTGAGCATAGATACTGAGGTAAACATAATAACAAGCTTTAATTATTTTCAACATAATTAACTAAAAATGGCATATTTCTTTATGACTTTTATTTTGCCGACTTAGACAAAACTCATTTAAACATGAAGGTAACCAATTACAATTAGACAAAACTCATTTGAACATGAAGGTAACCAATTACAATTGGACAAAACTCATTTGAACATGAAGGTAACCAAATATAATTTTCTACCGACAAATAAGATAGCAAACAAAGTTAATAAAAATTCAAATTTTGGTTAAATTGAAGACAATGACTGTGTTCTGTCAAAACAACAAAAGATGTATTGTAGTGTTATGTTTAAATCATTCGCCTAGCATGCGGAGGTCGCAGGTTCAATCCCCAGATAAGACATTACGTTTTTATTTTTTGTTTAAATATTTGTGTTTGTTGCCGTTCATTTTCACCATCTTTTTTCCATTTACTACGCAAATGATGAATTGGAATATGCTTGACGAATGACCTTTTTCAGGTTATGTCAATTAGTTTTGGTTTGCAAACTAGGGCGGTGCGGGGGGGGGGAGTAAGGGGGTAACTACTGTGTAAATGTTTCCAGATCAACAATGCGTCGCAGTTAGCCCCGCATCCCAGGTGCATTTATTTGGTTCTGATTTGTGTATGTTTGTGTTTGTGTCTGTTTTAGTTTGTGTCTGTTTGTGTTTATTTGTGATTGTGTCTGTTTGTGTTTATGTTTGTGTTTGTTTGTGTTTGTGTCTGTTTGTGTTTGTTTATGTTTGTGTCTAATTGTGTTTGTGTATGTCTGTGTTTGTGTCTGTTTGTGTTTATGTTTGTGTTTGTTTATGTTTGTGTCTGTTTGTGTTTCTGTCTGTTCGTGTTTGTGTCTTTTCACACCCCTCCTTAACTTTCTTTGCACTAACTATGAGAAAATATGCGGCGTATGATACGCTTCGGCCATGTAGTTATCATAACTCTAACATATCGTAAATATCATTACTCTAACATTTCGTAAATATCATAACTCTAACAAATCGTAAATATCATAACTCTAACATATTGTAAATATCATAACTCCAACACATCGTAAATATCATAGCTCTAATACATAGTAAATATCATAACTCTAACATATCAAAATATCATAACTGTAACATATTGTAAATATCATAACTCTAACATATCGTAAATATCATAATTCTAACACAAATTACGTATCAAAACTCTCACATACCGTAAATATCATAACTTAAACATATCGTAAATACTAATGCCCTGAAAATCTAGAATGACTCTAATATTTAATGTTGTTATAAATAAATGTTAAATCAATTTTTTTCTTTAAAAAAAACTCATACAATACTTATTCTTAGCAACAAAAAAATAAAATAAAAATTATTAAATGATTAAACAATGCACACAAACACATTTATATACAAATAAAACAAAAAAGAAAAAAGAACAAGAGTGAAAAAAATATTTAAAAAAAACATATATGTTTGTAAAAACTTAGTGATTTATCACGGGCATTTTGGTAAGGTCTTGGTATATACATCTTTGTATTATCATCTAATATATAAGACTGAAAGTTTGTTTGTCTGTTTGTGTGTTTGTTTGTTACCAATACAAATCCACACCGTTGGACCCAGGGTAGTGAAATTTTGCAGGGGACCCCACTTTGACCTGGAATAGGTCATAGGCTATGTTTTAACCCAAGTTGACCACCCCTAGGGTCAGGGGGGCCATGCCACGATTATTGGAGTTTTTAAAAATTTAGAATTAAATTTCATGGAGCCGGGGGCCCAAAAATTTAATTTCTCTTTTTACTGAATATTGCAATTTTTCTTTTTTCCGTTTAGGTAGAAACATGAGAATTTGGAAAGTAGTTTAGTACACTCCGGAAAATGGTAACAGGCAAAGAATATCTTAAGTATCACTCAGTGGGAGCCTCAATGTATTTTTTTAAGATATAAAAACTGATTCATCACCAATTTTCGGATTCCCCATGTAGTTAGAAGCATGAAACTTTAAGGAAACTGTTGAGTACACACCCGCGCTGGTAACAAGCGAAAGAAATATTTAAATTGCCACTCAATGGGAGACGGGGACCCAAATGTATTTTTTTTCTTAAATACAAAGTTAATCATCACAAATTCTTCAACATCCTGTGCAGGTAGAAGCATGCATATTTGGGATGGTAGCAGACAAACTTATCACTCAATTGCAGTTTTTTCACCTTATATTAGCTAAATTACAAATAAACAAAAACTTTGAATACTCTGTAAATGCATTTTTTAAAAACTCGGAAGATACAAATTTGAAGACCTATGTTAAAATTCGTTTGGTCAATAAAATAATATTTTTCAATCTTTTGTGACCCTTGGCCCCTAATCTCTTTTTCGTTAACGTTAAAACATTTTACCATTCGTTACCACTCTATTTTTTAAATCAAAATTGGACTAACAAATATATACATCATGATCCAAATGGAAATAAGCTGTTGTTTTGAACTATACAATTTGCACCCATACGGCCACGGACCCAAATTTTAGTTTTTTAAAATAAGTTTTAATTTTTAATAGTAAAAACACATTTTAGGGCTGGAGACCGGTTTGTTATTTTTTAAATTTGTTATATAAAAGGTAATTTAAAATTTGTCTATTGAGTTAATGGATAAATTATTGAACAAATGTGATTTTAAAAATAATACAATTTCCAACGGGGTTATGAACTTTTAACGTCTGTTCCAAGACGGTTTAGTTAATATATATAGCATATCCATCATGATTTAGATTGAAATCAAAGGGATATTGAATTAGTGTTTACCGGTTCTAAGCGCTAAATGAAATCTTAAAATACCGCTGCAAAGCGCGGGTAATTAGCTAGTAGTATATAAATTCTTATAAGGTCGTAGTATATACATTTCTGTAAGGTCAAATGATATATAACTGTGTATGGTCCAAGTAGATACATTTTTGTATGGTCCAAGTATATTAATGTTTGAATTAGATAAATAATTAAAAACTAGCAGCTACTAAAAAGAATATAATTTTACTATTTTATATCTTAAATTAGTTTTGCTAATAAAAAGTAGTAAATGTTGAATTAAGGTTTATCTTCAGATTTATTTTGTCTCTTCTTTTTACAGGGAGTGAAGTCAAGTTGCATGCGACTTTGATCTAACCGAAACTAAAGATGCAAAATTTTTAGGAGTCATAATAAATGAGAAACTATCTAGGAACCCATATAACATTGAAGTTATTTAAAAAATCAAACAAAACCTTAGGCTTTATAAAACTTTTACAAATGTAACAAAGTTATAAAACTAAAATGCTAACTCACCCTGGTGAGACCTATACTAGAATGTGCATCTTCTATATGGGACCCATTCACCAAAGAAAATATTGATACGTTAGAGCACATTCAAAATAAAATATGTCAGATTCATTACTGGAGAATACTCAGAATTGACAAGAGTAACACCATTAGTTAAATCATTAAACCTTGAAACACTGGAGGATAGAAGAACCAAGAGTAAATTAGTAATTATACATAAGGCAATTAATTCTAATTTAGAAATAAAACACAAATATAACTTAATACAACCCTAAAATAGACAGAAAGATAAAAAGACCTTTCTTATTCCATATGCAGGAACAAATACATACAAGTTTTCTTTCTTTCCGTCCGGTATTCGGGCGTGGTAGGTTTGCCTGAAGAAACAAGGAAAGGCAATATTTATCATTTAAAACTCTAGTAAGAATACAGGACTAAACACAAAGCATTGAAATACATAGGACGCAATAATCGTTTGTACAGAAAGAGCGTCTGTAACATATAAAATAAGATAAGATTTAATGCTTGGCTCTCTTAGGCTTTACCCATAGCACCATTGCCTTAAAATTGTTACATAATGGCATATACTAAAAGAAAACTCATGGATTTCATTTTTTTTTAAAATGAGTTTATAGTATTATTATTTAATGATACACTGTTCTTGATAATGCATGTGGGCATATACTAGTCAAAGTTTCATTCAATCAAACATTTACGCAACAAAAACATACGAATAAATCTCATTGATGTGTAAATAATAATTTCACACACTTCTGTTTGTAAACAAATATTAATTCAATAATAAAAATTGTCCTAACTTGTTATAAAACATATTTGGTTATTGTAACACGTCTGTAATAGTTCATTGTTGTGCCAAAATAACGGGAAAACCCAATTTAATGCGTATTTAATATGATAATACAATGTTCTTTAATAAAATGTCTTGTCATTTTATGTTAAATTGGGTTTTTAGCCAAGTTTTTCAAAACGAGCATAATACTGTTGCTACCCTACGGGGCAGGCACAATAAGAATAACTTTTTTTGGTTTTGGGTCTCAAAATCTCCTTAAAAATGAATGTAAACACATCTGGAAATTAGGATTGTCATAAATCTAACCCTTTCTTATTAGAAACAACCATATGTGTATCGAGAAAAATTAAACTTTATTAATTTTAATATTACCTATTAAATTTGGTTTTTCTGCTTTAATATAGCATCATCAAAATAATCCGTTTAAACAAAATAAGGGGTAGGACAGCAATCAAGCTTATAAAAAATTAAATGGTAAACACTTAAACAAGGTAAAGGTTAGCCTGACCGGACGTAACAAAACAGCGAACGTTTTGGAAAAGCGCCTTTTTCAACGAACATACAATACACAAGTGAAACGAAAATAAAAAAATATATATAATATATACAATATAAAATGAAGAAACTTAGCTGCGGTGGAATCCAAAGTTTCGAAAGTATGTCGCTCTGTCATCTCTCAGTAACATCAAATAAATTTATATAATAAAAATTCATGACGCCACTTAATTTTTTTACGTCGCGCAAAATCACACTCTCTGCTAATCTGAAAACCAAAATCATTGTGATTTTACGTCTATATTTTCAATTTAAAGTAATCAAGAGTTACGTGAAATAGGGGCTTCACACACACTGACAGACGCGCTTAGGAGCATTATATAGACATTGTCTATTGTCTTTTGTCAAACAATCTATTGTTATGTATTTAAATTATATGTTGTCTCATACTGTAAATTTTGTCTCTCGTGTTTTGTCAAACAATCGATAGTATTGTATTTAAATTATAAGTGGAATTAACAGTTAATGTTGTCTAATATCTTATGTCAAACTATCGGTAGTTATGTATATAAATTATTTGTGGTCTCATACAGTAAATGTTGTGTATTGTCTTTTGTCAAACAATCGAAATATTGTATTTCAATAATGTGTGGTAATAACAGTATATGTTGTTTAATGTCTTCTGTCAACGGATCGATAGTTATCGCATCCGGTCAAAACAGTGACTGTCAAAACAGCGACCGTCATAACAGCGACTTCAAATCAGCGACTTATTTCTTTTGCTTGTGATAATGCAGGTTTTTTGTAGAGAATGGACAATATAAAATTTAAAATAATCAACTGGAGGTTTGTATAATAAATGTTGGTGTGTTGTTTTAAAGAGTATATACACAGTTTCAGGGCACATTTAAAAAAAATAAAAAAAACAAAATTATATCTGTTATTACAATCATGTGTATTGTGCAGAAAGCTCGATAGAGACTAGCAAACATAGATTTAATCGCTTCATTGAGGGGGGTTTGTGGTGGGAGGGTCAGAGACAGTTTGACTACAGAACTTTTTGATCCTCGGATGTTTCGACCATCGTTTTTACTTCGCAAAAATTAGTTTTTTTTCTTCTAGTTTCAAAAAAAAAATAAAAAAAAAATGGTTTAATATTGGATCCTTCCAAATCTATCCAACTCCTTCACAACTCAAATCCGTTATAATTGGATAATAGAAGGCAATGTGTTAATATATTCCTTTTTAAGGTACCTACATTCATTCAGCCCACAATCTCTTTGTTTACCTTCTCCATAACAGGCGGTCCGTGGTCGCCATTTTGTCTAGCCTTCGTAACAAGCAATTGTGTAACCACCGGACAGTCGACCACGTACCGTTTCGACAATAGGGCTTTAATTTTTTTTTAATCTGGCAGGGCAACCATTATAAACGCCGCAGTATTTTCACCTTCATGATCGCAATACAATGTAACCTAGCCACCATCCATGCACCTCATTTTACACACTCAGTAACACACTATGGTGAACTATAACGCATTACAAACTTTTATTCATCCTATCAATGCATTCGTTATACTCATAAACTAAAAAGAAAATAAACTGAACAAAATGTCAACAACAATTAAGGAACGTTCTGTTAGGTCATGCGGGCCCAGCTGCTTGAACGATATTGTCCGCTACGCGGTGTTAGTAACTATTTAATGTATTAACTTTATATACTGACAACTTTGTACATCTAATTATAATTCAGTATGTATGTTAGGTAGGTCTTCACAAGAAACACAAGTGAATAAAAGGGCGCAGGTTTGTGGTGGTTTCAGTGCTGCGAGGTTCGCCATTTATGTCAACACTTTAATAACAATTAGTCTTTTTTATATTTCATTAACTGATTTTGATTTTACTATTAAAAGTGTAAAACCGATGGAAAAAATGTTTTTAAAAAGCTAATAATAAATGTGGTCCTTTCTAAGTATGGTTGGCATTGAAGTGGAGGGAAGATTTACCTTTCTTTTTTAGTATAGGGTATACCTACGGTTGTGGCGAGTGTTATGAGAAGGTAAAATATGGAATGAGAGGCAGAATAAATTTAGTAATCTTTACAAAGGACTATCTGAACACGTGCATGTTTATAGTCTTAATACATCGCCACTTTGATCGGGGTGGTGGATCAATTGAAGTCTACCGAGACCAGGGACTGTTCGTTGGCTGGCCCATGTTACACCAGGACATGTTACGAGGGCTAGACTAAGCGACGTCCACAGTCACAGGTCAACGTTAGCTGACGAGATTTTTGGGAAATGTAAATAAAATGACTGGGGGTAGAGTGAATCTACGTACCTTTACCTGACCACGAGACCTTTTTATTGTCCCATTACATCGGATCGGGTGTGCTTAATTGGACGTTGAAAAGGATACCGGGTGTATATACATGCTCGCAAACAACAGGCTGTTGATGATTTACTAAATCTGAAGTACCAAGCCACATACACACGTCATCATTTCACTGACTGCTAGCTAACGAGAGAAAACTAACTGCATATAAATAAATAAATAAATGTCACATAATTTAAGAAACCTTGATAATTTCTATTCTTTTTTAAATTTTCTTTTTAAATCATTTATGCATTATGTAGTTAAGACAAATTAAATGTTTTTAATTCTTTGTTAATATAATTTTTTTTTCCCTGAGTATGATTTTTGGCGCATTTTCGAGAAGTCGAATGCACGATTGCACCCTTTTAGTCCGTCCGTCTGTCATCACACTAGATCTCAGCAACCATAAGTCCTAGACCCATGATGTATATATGTTTTTTGTATGTCCTGACCTGCCATTTGTGCATCAACACTCAGTTACTCGATCCATTAAAAAAAACCGTTAAAACTACCAAAAAAACATTGCGAATCGAGAGATAATACTGGCGCAGGCAACGGCCGTCATTGCCGGAAGTCTTAGTATTATCAAAAGTATTAGTTTTTTTGTTGTTGAAGTCATTAGAATATGTGTAAAAGTTTAGAGAGTTTTACGTCATCATTTGTGGTGACTTCAATCAAGATCTTAGGGGCCCAGGGGCAGAAATTGAAAACTTTTTCGAAACAAGCTTCAACATTCAACTACTTTCAACAAGATTGGCAACCACGATCTATAAAACAAAAATTGACGGAGTATTTGGGCGATTAGCTGATTACAATTTAGAATGTTTCATTTATGAGTCCTATTTCAGTGACCATAAACCACTTGTAGTTAGATTAAAGAGAAAATCAAAAATTTTAAAATGTAAAGAAATTACGTTTAAATAATTTTTTTTCAGGTATATTCATTACACAAGAAAATTCATAAACGTGTGTCTAAAATCAAAACACAATTACTGATAACTACATAATTCTGATATCTAACATAAGTACTGATACATAATACGAAAATGCGCTAACACGTCCTGAGTTCCAAAAGGGACCAGGCTTAACACGATTTTTTTGTTTTCTGTATTTGAATAAATGAGTGTATACGTAGACTCAGTGAATTGATTTAAATTTTATTTTAAACAAAACTTTTAATTTCAATAAATACTTTATCACAATGAGATATAATTTAAAGAACCTTCATCTTTATATTCTGTTTCAAATCTTTCTTTTAATTCATTTATATATTATGGAGCTAAGAAAAATTAAATGTTATTTATAATTTTTTGTTGATACAATTTTATTTCACTTACCAGCTGTTTGTTTATTAATAAGTGCATATGTATGTAGCATTATTACGCGTCATTGATTGCTTTTAAATTTTATTTAAATCAAAATTTATAATTTTCAATAAATACTTCATAAAAATATTGTTATTGTAGTTTTTTCACTTGTGGTCCTTGGATATGTTTAGAAAATGAAAAAGGGGTCTATGTGTCAAACAGTTGAGAACCACTGTGTTAGGTTTACGGTTGGACCAGTATAGCTTTGTGGTGAAGTCGCTGTTTTGATACAATCGCTGTTTTGATACAGTCGCTGTTTCGATACAGTCGCTGTTTTGATAAAGTCGCTGTTTTGAAGTCGCTGTTTTGACACAGTCACTGTTTTGAAGTCGCTGTTTTTAACCAGTGCCGATGGTTATGTATTTAAATTATATGTGGTCTCCTACAGTAACTATTGTCTAATGTCTTCTGTCAAACTATCTGTAGCTATGTATATAAATTATTTATGGTCTCATACAGTAAATGTTGTTATTGTCTTCTGTCAACCGATCGATAGTTTTGTATTTAAATTATATGTGGCCTCATACAGTAAATTTTGTCTAATGTACTCTGTAAAACAATTAAAAAGTACGTTAAAAATTATAAGTTTTCTTAGTAAATCTATAAAGTATTAGTATTATCAAGAGTGTACTTTAAATTAAATGATGTCACACATAGGCAAAACAAGTCTCAGCAACCCTCGGATGACTAAAGTGGACCTCGTCGATTCGAATAAATGAATGTTAAATAAATTCTACTATTATCTACATTTGTATTAAAAAAAATTTTTTTTTAAAAATTGTGTTCATGACAATTTAGTGTTTTATCACAGGCATTTTTGTAATGTCTAAGCTTCTACATTTTTAAAATAGATATAACATTAAAAACTAGCAACTACAACAAAGAACAAATCTAATTATACTATTTTATTTCTTAACTTACTTTGGCTATAACAAGTAGAATATGTTGAACTAAGTTTATCTACTGATTTATTATTTATCGCTTTTTTTTTACAGGGAGCGAGTTAAACTGGAATGCCACTTTAATGAAAATGGTTTGCTCTTTGCGGAGACTACTTATATTAACAGTGCACGATCGCTTGAATTGTTACAAAAGGAAACATACTAATGCGAATTCACATATGTCATAGTTTTCCTGTTATTATATTAAGACTATTTAATGATACGCTGTTCTAGAAAATTTGTGTGTGCATATAATATTTTAAGTTACATTTAAAGAAATATTTAAGCAACACAAAACTACTAATTAATTTCATAATCTACACGTTCACAAACGTTTGTTTGTATAAATGTTAGATCTAGATTCAATGATAACAATTTTTCTAATTTATTTAGGGCATATATTGTGTTGTTATTTTAACATGTCAGCAATGGTTCTTTTCGGTGCCGAGTTTACGGGAAATCCCATTTTAATGCATATTTTAATGCATATTTTATATTTTAATACAATGATCTTTAATAAAAAGTTATGTAATTTTATCTGAAAATGAATGTGAAAATATACTTGCATTAGACTATATTGTTATATTTGAATAGCGTAAATAACTAAAGGCAATACTTTTTATAGAATGTCGCTAAATTATTTTATAAAGGTTCTAAAATTAAATGAGACACCCAAGATCACAATTATTTTTATCCTCAATACAAGTTATGAGAATAGATGAAACAAATTAATTAATTTTTTTTTACATGTTTATGTTTGTGTACTGTGTGTATTTTTGTGTGTGCATTGTGTTTTTGTGTAAGTGTGTTTGTTTATGTGTAAAAAAAAACAATATGTGGACCACGTCATAGTTTTTTCTTGATATACTATTATTGCAAATGTGCGATTATTGTTTGAATATGTAAGCAGTTTTTGTAAACTTTTTTGTTTAATTGAAGTTTATTAACTGATTAAATACATTCTTATACATTTCCTGCTAACACTGAAAAATACATTCTGCAATCTTGTGCTCATATTTTTATAAAAAAAATCATTGATCTTGCTGGAATAATAAATTATTTTATGAGACTCTTTTTGACCACATCTAAATACTTTTAAAAAGTTCAACTTTAAATTTTAAAAATTTTTAAAAAAATAATAGATTGTACATAAATTACGTGCTCCCCAAAATCTCCTGATATCTCCGGTGCTGCGTCGCAAAGCAGGACTCACTGGCCAAGGCTATTGGGGAATGTGTTACATAGCGACATCTCAATAAAGGTTTGGCCATAGGACAACATGCGGACGTGGGCACGATAGGTTCGGCCATAGGAAAACATGCTGACGTGGGCACGAAAGGTTCGGCCATAGGACAACATGCGGACGTGGGTACGAAAGGTTCGGCCATAGGACAACATGCGGACGTGGGCACGAAAGGTTCGGCCATAGGACAACATGCGGACGTGGGCATGTGTTGTTTGGCCATAGGAAAACATGCGGACGTTGGCACGTGTTGTTTGGCCATAGGACAACATGCGGACGTGGGCACGTGTTGTTTAACCATAGGATAACATGCGGACGTTGGCACGAAAGGTTTGGCCATAGGACAACATGCGGACGTAGGTACGAAACGTGAGGCCAGAGGACAACATGCGGACGTGGGCACGAAAGGTTCGGCCATAGGACAACATGCGGACGTAGGTACGAAACGTGAGGTCATAGGACAATATGCGGACGTGGGCACGAAAGGTTCGGCCATAGGACAACATGCGGACGTGGGCACGAAACGTGAGGCCATAGGACAACATGCGGACGTGGGCACGAAAGGTTCGGCCATAGGACAACATGCGGACGTGGGCACGAAAGGTTCGGCCATAGGACAACATGCGGACGTAGGCACGAAACGTGAGGCCATAGGACAACATGCGGACGTGGGCACGAAAGGTTCGGCCATAGGACAACATGCGGACGTGGGCACGAAAGGTTCGGCCATAGGACAACATGCTGACGTAGGCACGAAACGTGAGGCCATAGGACAACATGCGGACATGGGCACAAGACGTGAGGCCATAGGACAACATGCGAACATGGGCACGTGTTGTTTGGCCATATGACAACATGCGGACGTTTGCACGAAAGGTTCGGCCATAGGACAACATGCGGACGTGGGCACGAAAGGTTCGGCCATAGGACAACATGCGGACGTGGCCACGAAAGGTTAGGCCATAGGACAACATGTGGACGTGGGCACGAAACGTGAGGCCATAGGACAACATGCGGACGTGGGCACAAGACGTGAGGCCATAGGACAACATGCGGACGTGGGAACGAAACGTGAGGCCATAGGACAACATGAGGACGTGGGAACGAAACGTGAGGACATAGGACAACATGATGACGTGGGAACGTGTTGTTTGGCCATAGGACAACATGCGGACGTGGGAACGTGTTGTTCGGCCATAGGACAACATGCGGACATGGGAACGAAACGTGATGCCATAGGACAACATGAGGACGTGGGAACGAGACGTGAGGCCATAGGACAACATGAGGACGTGGGAACGTGTTGTTTGGCCATAGGACAACATGAGGACGTGGGAACGTGTTGTTCGGCCATAGGACAACATGCGGATGTGGGAACGAAACGTGAGGCCATAGGACAACATGCGGACATTTGCACGAAAGGTTCGGCCATAGGACAACATGCGGACGTGGGCAAGAAACGTTGAGCCTTGGAAATATGTTCTAATTATAATAAACTGCGGTGGTCAATTATTTCCATTTTTGAAAAAAAAATAATGTAAAGTTGTAAATGAAATATTAAATATTCATTGCCGCTCTTAAGCCCTTGTTATAGCGTGAGTAATTACAACATCGACAGCTGTAGCGTTATCTGCAGTGCTTGTCACTCATATACATACACTGTAGCTGATGAGGGCAGTTTGTCACTCATATACATATATTGTAGCTGCTGAAGGCAGGTTGTCACTCGTATATATACATAGTAGCTGATGAGGGCAGGTTGTCACTCATATACATACATTGTAGCTGATGAAGGCAGGTTGTCACTCGTATACATACATTGTAGCTGATGTTGTCTTTATCTCCCGTTACCCTCAGATATAACATAAATAAAATTAATATAAGCAGCTCACTATTGATGTCATTATCTCCCGTTACCCTCAGATAGAACACAGAAATAAAATGGACAGCTCACTATAGGTGTCATTATCTCCCTTACCCTCAGATAGAACACAGAAATAAAATGGACATAAGCTGCTCACTATTGGTGTCATTATCTCCCTTTACCCTCAGATAGAACACAGAAATAAAATGGACATAAGCAGCTCACTATTTGTGTCATTATCTCCCTTACCCTCAGATAGAACACAAAAATAAAATGGACATAAGCAGCTCACTATTGGTGTCATTATCTCCCTTTACCCTCAGATAGAACACAGAAATAAAATGGACATAAGCAGCTCACTATTGATCTCATTATCTCCCTTTACCCTCAGATAGAACACAGAAATAAAATGGACATAAGCAGCTCACTATTGGTGTCATTATCTCCCTTTACCCTCAGATAGAACACAGAAATAAAATGGACATAAGCAGCTCACTATTGGTCTCATTATCTCCCTTTACCCTCAGATAGAACACAGAAATAAAATGGACATAAGCAGCTCACTATTGATGTCATTATTGTCACGGTTAGATGTTATGGTGTGAGAATGACTGAGCGAAAACGTAGGGTGAATGATAAACAAAGCGTGAACACCCGTGGACTTGAATACTCGCTCACCGGGTGTTCACAGGGGAGTGTGTAGAGATGTCAGTTGAAAGTGTCAATGAGGGAACAGTGTGTATTAAGCAGGCAGTGGAACGAGTGTTGAGCGTGGACCAGGACGGTCATGTTTTATCGATATGTTGAGAGAGAGAATAACACAGTGAATGTATTCTATGATAGCTGCTACACTATATTGCTATGGATATAGATATGTCTTTATATACTGTAAATAAACGTCATTTTCCCTGTTGAGTCAAGTCTCGTGAATACTTTTACCACACTACTGTACGCCTGATATTATATCTGTGGTCAAAAAGGGTGGACCTAAAAATCCCCCTAGACAGCGAGTCCGCCAAAGAGGGGGCCCCGTCAAACTTGTTGAGCTGTTTGTAGCCACATCTTCGTGGCTTGAGACCACTGCCAGTTAGACATCGAGAACCAGGCAACCAGAACCAGACAACCAGAACCAGACTACGAGAACCAGACAACCAGAAGCAGACTACGAGAACCAGACAACGAGAGCTCTGAAATCATAACTCCCCGTAGATAAAATATTATATGTCCAAATATTATTAAAATAGAAAAAACTTTTTATGCATTACAACATAGAGAATACTTCAGAGCCCTTTCTTTTTCTCGTTTATCATCCTTGCATATCTTTGCGATGTAGCTATGACATTTTTATAATTTATAAAATATAAATACGCGGGGTTGAGATTCAAGGCTATGTCCACAAAATCTAAGCAACATTCTGTTTGCTAACAATATTTCCTGTAGCTGTATGACGGGAAGACCTTATAAATAGATCCGCTTGCTATACTGTGAACATGATTATCATCAAGAACAAGGAGACTAAGCTTTACGAAAAGCCTTACATCTATTACACCACCAAAGTCATAACATCTTGTATAGATGTAATAAATAACATAATCAGAATTTGACGCCCCTAAAATAAAACAATAAAATAAGTCCGACTGATTTATGATAGATCAGGGGTAGGCAAACTATGGCCCGCGGGCTGCATGCAGCCCATCAGAGTATATTATGTGCTCCCAAGGCATGTACATTACATGTTGCACATTTATGTCAATGTTAATTTCCTTTTTTAAATAGAATATTCATTCAATTCCGTCAAGTATTTGCATCTAATTTAGGGATATTAGATTGGTTTTATGGCTCCAGAAACAAGTAGTGATAAATAGTTATTAAATGTTTAGATCCCTATTCGAAATCGTATTTATCTCAGAACGAAAATAGATTGTGTTTCTATACTATTTACATTTTAAACGGGTTTTAACATTTTAAAATTACAGCAAATAAACCCTATGTGATGTTAAAAAAAATATTTAGAAAAAGCGAAATGTTGTTTTTTAATGACGATTGAAATGATACATACTGTTCAACTTGCGTAAAGAGCAAATTAGTCTGCTTGATGTGGCGTGGGAGATATTAAGGTTAGAATGGGATCTCAAGGAAGAACAAAAAATATGTTTTTAGTGATTGTAGTTTTTATATGGTACTTTGTTACTACCATTGTTAGTGACGAGTGTAGGGCAGACGTTATGGTTACCATTGACATCATGGAGGAGTTAAATGAATTGAATGTTATTAATTGCTTTCTACAAGGACAAAATCAAGTCAGCTTTTTCCTTAATATTTGACAGCAGCGGTATTTCCACTTTAAAAAAAAGTTTTCTGTCAATATTTTGTCACTATTTTGGTCCAAAGAATATGTGAACAATATTTTTCTTGTATGAAAATAAACAAGTATACACAAACTGATACTGACTGACTGAAATTTTAAATATAGTTATGCTAATCACAAGACAACTGGTTGCTCGGGTGAAAAACATTATCCTAAATTGTGGGAAGCTACATACTTCCATTAATTATTTGTGTACTCTGCGGTAAGCTTGTATATAAGTTGAGTCCCTCTTCTTCAAAGTTATTAAGACATGTAAAAATAAACTTTTTATTTAAATAGTCATAACTAGTAAACTCTTATTATCAAATTACAACTGCTTCAGTTTGTATTTTAAGAATAAATTATCCATGTATATTAGAAAGTATATGTGAGTAAAATGTGAAATACATGGCTATATAATGACACATACATTTACTTGGTAATTAAATTATTATAGTTAATCTATATTTTATACGTCGTATCTTGTAAAAGAATCTGAAAAATGCATATCAGTGGCTCCAACAACAATATATTTGTCAGTGTGGGTCTCCATAGAAACAAGTTTGCACACCACTGGTATTGATGATAATTATCCGGTATGCCTGACATTTCTGATTAACACAACATGTTAATTAAAAATACCAACGGAGTCATTCCTGCCAAAGACAAACATATCTTACACGATAAGACTTTCTATCTGAATGTTTGCCTTCACACATGTGATGTATATTTAGTATTGATTTATTGCTGTTAGTTTTAAGTGCCTTTGTTCAGGGGTAGAGCTGTTCGCCAACTCGCTTGCTGAAATAATTAAGATGCTTTAATTTACCCTAACAATACCAGTGACATGTGTTCACAAGTTCTCATATATAACATGAAGTACAAACCCACAAACGTTACTACACAACTGAAACATAGTAAAACTGTGGAGCCAAAATGTACGTTTTTTTTTTAAATTTTATTTTCTTAGTTTCTTAAGTTTTTATGTTTCATAGAAAGTTGTAAATTATTGCCTGCATACATTGCTTTCCTGAACTAAATCAAACACTAATATTAAAACACTGGCTTTTTATTAAGTAAAAATATTTATAGAATTTAAGGTGAATTTATTTAAACAAATTTAATCAAAACATTAATGAATATCTTTTTTTCCTAATAATAATTCATCCCAACAGTTACATGCCATTGCTCTAAATTTATTTTATGTAAAAATGGAATTGACTGGGTAAAATGGTTGTTAAAAACTAGTTTTAAATAGGCTTTTTTATTTTCAAGTATATGGACACTTATATTTTATTTGAATAAATTGCTGCCTTAAAAAAAGTCAAACATGAAATGTGGTTTTCAGTCTCAGTTAATAATTTTTTGGATGGAATGATATACAACAATTAGTTTCCAGTTTTATTAAATCGTTATTTTTTCTTCATAAATATTATTGCAGCTTTTCATGATGAGTATTGTCAATACAGATAATCATTTACTTTTCTTCTTTTTGGCGATATATGTTGTAGTGAAACAACATTACTTTTGAATAAATGTTTGTTTTAATGTAAACAAAAATTATATTAAAATGTGTTCCATTCTACTATTGCAGGCTTTTAAATTATCTATAGTAAATTTAATAGGTAGCGGGGTAATAATATGATTATTATTTCAAGATGTCAAGAATAATATCTTTTACAGTAAGACATAATTGTAATGTAGTGATTTACAGGGAAGAAGACTTAAAATAATATGTAACACTAGTTTTCTTGATTAAGATTTTATACCTACTCTTACAGCAAACAAGTTAGACTAAAACTTCGTAAAGACAAGAAGCATTAATCTATTTTTAAAGAGAGAATGTGTTAGACATTTCCACAATAAAAGATACACTTTTTAGACACGTAAAATAACTTTTTTTAAAAAATTTATTACCACGTGTTTTCAATAATCTTAAAAATTACCGGATGACAATGTGGAAGAAACACTTATTTTTCTGTCCTATGCAAAACAGTTAGCAAATAAATGTGTACATAAAGGTTTTGAATTTTCAGATCAAATAGAAGCAAATTTGTTGAAAAGGTAAAATTAATATCGAATAATACTTACATTTAGGTCAAACATGAGTGTCGTCCTGATGTTAATGCTGGTGTTGGTCACAAGACAATTGATGGCAAACTCGATTTCAGGTATGTCAATTTCAAAAATTAAATTTCAGATCCGATTGCCATTAGGTCGTATATCGTTTAGTCTCAATTCTAACTCCGCAGCTTTGTTTTGACAAGAAAAATAAGTTATTTGCCCTTTAATTTTGACAAATTATTATTGACATACGGCTTCAAAATTGTATGTTTGTAAATTATAATGTTTTGAAATCGTTTAAAAACTAAATATACTTTAAAAGATTTCTTCCAAAATTGAAAAAAAACTGGCGACACAGCTTTAGTTTTATCAATCTTACATACATTTCAACAGTTTATCAAGTAAATCTCATGTTGATTCAAGCAATATTTTATATTCTATATTCCTTCATATTAGTTTAAATACATATAGTTATAGCATGGTTAGCTCTGAATTGTAAATGTTACAATGGCGTCCCTTTTGAAAAACAACAATTTTTCATAAACTATATATCCGCCTCTATCTTGTTGAACAAAGAGAACATAATGACGCTATCATTTTAAATTTGACAAATCCACTTTTAAAGATTGTCCCAATCCTTCTTACTTCTTTTGTTTTCAAAATTGAATAAAAATTTGACAAATTGGCTTTAATCTAAAATGATGCTGTTATCCCCCTCCCCACTCGTTTATGTACATGCCGAAACACTTCTAAACCCTCGCATACCTCAATCGCAAGGACTAGTGACTCGTGTTCCAAATACTTTACATGGAAATATACATTTATTACCAAGATGAAAGGGGTTTTCGGCTCACTGCTGGTAATTCAGCTTGTTGATATTAACTTGATACTAATAAATTTAAAAATGTAACTCATTAATTAGTTTCTAATTTTCCTTGTAAGT
>MUZC01004610.1:259235-320404 GCA_002072015.1 Radix auricularia | reverse complement strand
CCAGCTGCCCCCTACCCCACCCCCACCCCACGATGATGCCAGCATTGTCATTGTCTTTTTAATTCCCGGATTTGAGTTTGTATGTTAAGATTGATCACACATTTTTGGAGGATTAACTTTTATGTTATATATTAGTTTAGCTTAAAATGTATGTTTACTTTTTGCGAGAGTGTGTACAACTTTGCAGCCCTGAGAAGATGCCCCCACCACTACCCCGTGGGGTTTATGACGCCCTCTTCTCACCCCCATCCCCTCCTTCACAATGGCAGATTGAATAAAATCACATCATTGAATATTTAACCCCATATATTTTGTCCGACCTACGCTGAAGTAGTTGGGACACCAGTTTTGATGCTTGGTTTGTTTTTTCCGCCGACTCTTTTTTTCCGAAACAAATAAAAAAATAATTTAAAAAAATAAAAACTCTAAATTATGAAGTCAATGTCAAAACTTGTCAATGCTGAATGTTGACGAAAGTGCCGTCACGTGCAGCATTTCCATATCTTCCAAATTATCGTCTGCAGATCTAAAGCTCATCCCTGTCGCTTGCATAAATAATAACTAACGACCCCCAAATGCCTAATTCTTCACCCCTCCCCCGAAAGCTAAGTGTAGTATTAGTCTGTGGCTGTTTATACTGTTATCCCGTTGTGAAACCAAATAGTTGGATGATTTGTGACCTTCAACCCCGAGGGCTGGTACGTTCAGCGTCGTCTGCTGGCCCGCATCCATTTATTTAATGACAACTTTGTAACTTAAGGGGAGTTAATCAGGAACTTAATTTATAAAAAGCGTTACAGTGCGATTCATTTTTCTAATATAAAGTAAGGTTTGCTTTGTTTTGTTTCTTTTGTTTGTTTCGTTTGTTTTCCACAATGTATTATTGTAGGCTAAATGTTGGAGCTCAACTTCATGTATAAAATTAGAACTGGTTCTGATTTTTTTTTATTTTCGATTAATCGGGGGAGATTAATCGGTTATTTGATTAATTATATATTTTATAATCCATATAAAGACCCACGAAGTTGCGATTCATTATTTTGCGAAATCGCTTAAGTCGGGGTAATTCCATGGCTCACAAATCAGGAAGAAAAACCTTGCTTACATGTGCAGGTCTAAATATATAAATATATTACGATTGTATCAAATATTTTAACGATCAATCGCTGAATAAATCATGAACTGCCGCATCCCCATACATCCATAAGAAGCGGTCGCTTGTGTAGTCTAAGAATAAAACTTAAATAAACGCCAAGTTCATCTCTGCACAGTCACTGAACACCTATTTTCTGCGCAACGATTACGTTTAGAATGGTGCGAAATAAAATTATGCACTGCAAATATCTCTGATTTTAAACGTATCAAAACTTTTCAAAAGGCTGAGCACCGGTTAGATCTATAGAGAAAAGTTAAATTCTGCATTATTTTAGTTAACAGATAACTTAAACAAATTATTATACATAAAGCTATTAATTCTAACTTAGAAATACAACACAAAGACAACTTAATACAACCATCAAATGGACATAAAAATGAAATCATCTATCTTATTCCGTATGCAAGAACAAACACATACAGCACACGTTTTCTATCTTCCCGTCCGGTAAGAGGCATAGCTGGAGGGCGGGGGCTGTCCGCTCCGGGCGGCACACATTTGAGGGCTGCATTTTTGGACAGTTAAAAAGTACAGCCATTTCCCACAACAACCCTTTATTTTTATGAAGAGGTAAAATAAACGGGTCACACAACATTTGTTTTATTACATAATGACTAATATAACTAGCGGAAACTAGTTAAAAAATTAATTCCGCTCAAAAAAGGTAACAATTTGTTTAGAAAAACCATTTGTATTCAGAAAATTTTTTACGAAAACTACACACAAAAAAAGCGTCACCGCTGGGATGAAAAATATGTGTTATTAATATGGCAACGGCAGTTTTTGCGTGAAATTTCCACATGCGTTAAATGATTCGTAAATATATGATATGGTGGTTCAAACTTGCAAACTTGTGTTTTACTTGCAAGTAGTAATTTATGTTACTGTTTCAGTTTTCGTAATAGTATTTTAAGGGGAGGGAATTATTAAATTTATTCCGTTTTATTGCATTAAAGTACCATAAATACGGTTATTTATTAAAATGCTACATCTATCCAATGAAAGTAATGTTCAAATTTAAATTATGATCAGAATATGAAAATGCAAATTTCTCCGTAAATTAACAACGTTATAGGCATACATAATTAAATTTGTCACCTGAAGAAGTAACTAATAAAACGAGATCAGATGCTGGAATTCTTCTTGATTCTATGCAAAAAAATTCTTTTGTATGCTTTATGCTATAATCTCAATTTAGAAAATATTCGTGTATTATACCATGTAATCTTAGTAAATGAAGAATTAGCACATCAAATAAATTACCGTTTTGACATTGATGAAGAAGAATTTCAATGTGGAAAGAAAAATTATCCCAGTTTTCCTATCTGTACCGACACATTGGGAAAGGCGTTACGTTAGAAACACGAGGGAAAAGACTTTTGTAGCCATTAAAATGTATTCAACGGTATAGATGGGAAATGTATGCACCCAAAAGAAACAATAAATAATTGTAATTTTGCTAAGAATTTTCTCAACAACTACGATCAGTGTTGTTAGTTGTGAAAGGAGTTTCTCGAAACTGAAGTCAATAAAAATTATCTTCGTTCCACTATGAGTAATTTAAGACCATAAAATCGTGTAATATTGGCCATAGAACAAGAAGATATTACCAATAACTTGAAATTTTGACAGCATAATACACGATTTTTTTTACTATGAAAGTTAGTAAAGTAAATGTATCAATATGTTTACATACTAATGTATACATACAATTTCTTTGCAAAAAGTCATTCAAGCATATTAAATTGTAATATTTTTTTGAATGTGTGTTGCCTCATTGGGGGAGAGGATGGGGGGTCGGCGTGGACCTGAGTAACTTTTTGTGGCCTTTAAAAAGTATATTATATTTACTTAGTGTATATTTATAGGTAAATCATTTTATGCCCTTTTATTACTGCTCACATAAATATGGCAAGAAATTGAAATTTTTTTTCCAACCTTCGCTTCAATTACAGTTTTTTTCTCATGTTTATTAATTTATAAAAATCCACCATATGATTAATTTAAAGGGTCATCCATAAATGACCATGCTATTATTGCTGACTTTTAACCCCCTACGCCCGTCACAAGTCGTCATAAAAACTTAGGCGATTTTTTCCATATGACTTTTCAAAGCTTTTGTCACTCTTCCCATGTCAGGGAATCGTTGTCTAGGATTTAGGTCCGAGGCTCACACACAAAAAACTGTTGTACAATAATTCAACTCAAGTCTTTTTACAGCAACAACCTTTATTTACATGAGTCTCCACATGCCACCTATGTACAACTCTCAAGCGCTACCATATCTCCGTGTCTCTTAGTTACAACATAGGCCCGCGTACAGTCCAGCCGGCCAACACGGCAACTCTAACAGGTGCGGTATTCTCGTGTTCCTCACACCCGACGACTTGTCACTACGCCATGGGTCTCCGCAACATATCTCATTGTCTGTCCTCCACAGCCGAGACACACCCAAGTTATATACCGTGGGCATGGACAGACCTTGCATGGACTGAACATCGCTACCCGTGAATCTCATTCATAGCTTAAAACATGAGCTTGTGACCAGGCAAAATACAAGTCAAAAACGCAGTGATTCTCATACCTTGACAACCCTCCTGCCATTAAACCATATTTTCTACTTGAAAATGTGTAAAATCAATTTTTTTTGTTATTTGAGTTTGTCTTTAGTGTAAGGCTCCAATATAATGCGGTCACTCGCGTGATGGCCATGATATATAACTTCATAAATAATACAAAGTGTCAGTAATTAAATATTTAAGTGGAAATTCTATTTAAAGTTGCATGTTGTTTATGTGACGTCACATTTATTAAACTTTAGGCCTAGTCACAAATGTGATAATCCCCCACCCCGGCGTGTGACGTCATTTAAGGATGGCCTCTAAAAGGGCGGCAAATTTGGGACCGCCTGGGAGGCAAAAAAGTCTAGCTACGTCACTGCGTCCGGTATTCCGGCGAGGCATGGGTTGCCTGAAGAAACCAGGAACCCAACACTTTATCATCATTTAAAACTCTAATAAGAATATGGGACTAATCACAAACCATATATAAACGTTGGACGCAATAATTTTCTGTACATAAGGCACGTCTGTAACAAACATTTATTAAACAAGAATGTATTGAAATGTAATATTTCGCTTTAAAAACATATTTAATTTTTAATTTTTTAAATTAAAAAAATGTATTAGATTTTTTTAAATAAATAATAACATGCAGACATATTTATTTTGATAACTTTAATGTTACTTGCATATTTAACATTTTTAATACGTATTTTTAAACTAAAGTCGAAAGTATGTAATTAAATATTTCTTCTTCTTTTCTATATCAGTAGGTACAGAAAGCTGTGGCCAATCCGGCATATATAAAATAATTTTAAAGAAGGCTTCTTGGAAAATATGTGTGAACTATGTTTTTTTTTATTTTAAACATTTAAATTTTCGATGCAAAAGAACGTGAAGAAAAAAACAACAACAAACAAAATAAAGAAACTTTTTCAAACACACGATGTGACTTCACGTATTTCTTCGTTTAAGCGCCCCCCCCCCCCCAATAAAAAAAATAAATACATAAAAAACAAACATTTGTTTTATTTTAATGTTAAACTATTTTCCCCATATATTGTCTGGAAATATTGACTTGAGTAAAATTTGACAGTTACGATTCTGTTAAGTGCAGCGCAGTTGGATTTTTTTGTAAATTTAAAATTCCAACCTGTTTATAAAGGTCTGACCTCTTAGCTCTTGGCTGCCGTTCATATTTACATGAACAACCTGAAATACTGATAACCTATATACCATAGCTGCCGTGATCATACAACCAGACACACTGATAACCTCTAAACCGATGATGTAACAAGTCGATTAATTCCTTAACGAACACACCCCCCATCCCCACCCCTGAACCACAAACATTTTAAGATAGTTTCATTAATCAACTGTATAACACTCCAGATATGAGCGAGATGTCACCGAGATGTGAGCTAGTTCTCACCGAGATGTGAGCGAGATGTCACCGAGACATGAGCGAGATGTCACCGAGATATGAGCGAGATGTCACCGAGATATGAGCGAGATGTCACAGAGATATGAGCTAGTTCTCACCGAGATATGAGCTAGTTCTCACCGAGATGTGAGCTAGTTCTCACCAAGATGTGAGCTAGTTCTCACTGAGGTATGAGCGAGATGTCACAGAGATATGAGCTAGTTCTCACCGAGATATGAGCTAGTTCTCACCGAGATGTGAGCTAGTTCTCACCGAGATGTGAGCGAGATATCACCGAGACATGAGCGAGATGTCACCGAGAGATGAGCGAGATGTCACCGAGATGTGAGCTAGTTCTCACCGAGATGTGAGCTAGTTCTCACCGAGGTATGAGCGAGATATCACCGAGACATGAGCGAGATGTCACCGAGAGATGAGCGAGATGTCACAGAGATATGAGCTAGTTCTCACCGAGATATGAGCTAGTTCTCACCGAGATGTGAGCTAGTTCTCACAGAGATGTGAGCTAGTTCTCACCGAGGTATGAGCGAGATGTCACCGATATATGAGCGAGATGTCACCGAGATATGAGCTAGTTCTCACCGAGATATGAGCTAGTTCTCACCGAGATGTGAGCTAGTTCTCACCGAGGTATGAGCGAGATGTCACAGAGATATGAGCTAGTTCTCACCCAGATATGAGCTAGTTCTCACCGAGATGTGAGCTAGTTCTCACCGAGATGTGAGCTAGTTCTCACCGAGGTATGAGCGAGATGTCACAGAGATATGAGCTAGTTCTCACCGAGATATAACCTAGTTCTCACCGAGATGTGAGCTAGTTCTCACCGAGATATGAGCTAGTTCTCACCGAGATATGACCTAGTTCTCTCTGAGATATGAGCTAGTTCTCACTGAGATATGAGCTAGTTCTCACCGAGATATGAGCTAGTTCTCACCGAGATATGAGCTTATTCTCACCGAGATATGAGATAGTTCTCACCGAGATATGAGCTAGTTCTCACCGAGATATAAGCTAGTTCTCACCGAGATATGATCTAGTTCTCACCGAGATATGACCTAGTTCTCACCGAGATATGAGCTAGTTCTCACCGAGATGTGAGCTAGTTCTCACCGAGATATGAGCGAGATGTCACCGAGATATGAGCGAGATGTCACCGAGATATGAGCTAGTTCTCACCGAGATGTGAGCTAGTTCTAACCGAGATATGAGCGAGATGTCACCGAGATATGAGCGAGATGTCACCGAGATATGAGCGAGATGTCACCGAGATATGAGCGAGATGATGTCACCGAGATATGAGCGAGATGTCACCGAGATATGAGCGAGATGTCACCGAGATATGAGCGAGATGTCACCGAGATATGAGCCAGATGTCACCGAGATAAGAGCTAGTTCTCACCGAGATATGAGCGAGATGTCACCGAGATATGAGCGAGATGTCACAGAGATATGAGCGAGATGTCACCGAGATATGAGCTAGTTCTCACCGAGATATGAGCGAGATGTCAACGAGATATGAGCTAGTTCTCATCGAGATATGAGCTAGTTCTCACCGAGATGTGAGCTAGTTCTCACCGAGATGTGAGCTAGTTCTCACCGAGATGTGAGCTAGTTCTCACCGAGATTTGAGCGAGATGTCAACGAGATATGAGCGAGATGTCACCGAGATGTGAGCGAGATGTCACCGAGATATGAGCGAGATGTCACCGAGATATGAGCGAGATGTCACCGAGACATGAGCGAGATGTCACCGAGATGTCAGCTAGTTCTCACGAAGATATGAGCGAGATGTCACCGAGATATGAGCTAGTTCTCACCGAGATATGAGGTAGTTCTCACCGAGCTATGACCTAGTTCTCACTGAGATATGACCTAGTTCTCACCGAGATATGAGCTAGTTCTCACCGAGATATGAGCTAGTTCTCACCGAGATATGAGCTAGTTCTCACCGAGATATGAGGTAGTTCTCACCGAGATATGAGCTAGTTCTCACCGAGATATGAGATAAAAGTGAGCGTACTTTTATCTTTGGCTCTCAGAAAATATCATTTATTTTTCATCAATGTATTTGCTGTTTTTTATATCAAATTTGTTAAAAAAAATTATTTTCTCAATACCACCTCAACCCCCTTATTGTACATGATAGACTCCCCCCCCCCCCCAGAAAATCATACCTTGCCTGGCTGACTAGAGAATATACACGTTCTTGCAACTAGCAGATGGATATTAAATCAAATGTTTACATAAACAAACAGAGAAGTATTTGTCACACCACCATTCTAGAAACAACTAGTCCTTGTGTGAGTGCGCACGTGTGTTTGACCACAGTCCACTCTACACGAGCTCAATCGTACTCGGAGTAAAAATTCATCTCTTAAAAGTTGAAGTATATTTATTTAAATGTCG
This sequence comes from Radix auricularia, assembly GCA_002072015.1. Taxonomy (NCBI): domain Eukaryota; kingdom Metazoa; phylum Mollusca; class Gastropoda; family Lymnaeidae; genus Radix; species Radix auricularia. The sequence continues at coordinate 312,837 of MUZC01004610.1, read as the reverse complement.
AGTCATTCCAGACACACACAAGTCATCTATTTAATTTAGGACCTGAGTTTGTTGTAAGTATTGCCCTTGTCATAAATCCGAAAGTCAAGACCTTGTCAAAAGTCCTGCGATGACATTAGTCTTCTCACTCACATTAGTCTTGACATTGACATTATCTTGCTGTTGACATTAGTCCTGTCGTTGATATTAGTTCTCACTTTGTCATATCTTGTAATTCCACGAACTCCCGTTTTCTATGATATTGTTGTTTGCAAACCGTCACAATAACATAGGTCTCGTGACCTCTACTTGGATAGGTCATCTCCTTGCTCCATTCTATGTCAATTTTGTGTACCTACCAGGTCCAATAAGTGGACTGAGGTGGACACTCGCGTCAATATTTGGCTGGCGTGGTCAGACGTCCGGTGACGGTCTGTGTTACATCAGACCACTGACCACTCGCTTTATTGTTAGGGTAAAGGCCATGGAAACTCTAGTCAGGCAGACATCACCGGACAACAGTGGTGAACAATGGACTAACTATGGAACAACAGACTGACCGCACGAATATTAGTCAGACCTGACCTATAGGACAACAGACTGACCAAACGAATATTAGTCAGACCTGACCTATAAAACAACAGACTGACCGCACGAATATTAGTCAGACCTGACATATAGGACAACAGACTGACCACACGAATATTAGTCAGACCTGACCTATAAAACAACAGACTGACCGCACGAATATTAGTCAGACCTGACCTATCGGACAACTGACTGACCAGATAAATATTATTATCTGACCTTACCTATTGGGGTTTGCGAAAATTTATAAAAGCTAAGTTATAATAGTTACAGCAATTACTGGGAAATATCAGAGCCATGTTTAATGACTTGCGCCAACTCAAATCCTCTTTCGATTTTCTCACTAATCCAATTAATGATATACGTCAGAAAAAATTGGTTCCAGCTTCCTATGAACATTGTTAAAGACCTTGTTAAGGACCTTGTTATGGACCTTGTTATGAACATTGTTATGGACCTTGTTATGGACATTGTTATGGACATTTCCGCTGCTGAAATAGAGTCGTTAGTAACAAGAAGATGTCGCGATGATACACAAGTCACAATCTGTGATGATACACAAGTCACAATCTGTGATGATACACAAGTCACAATCTGTGATGATACACAAGTCACAATCTAAGATGAAACACAAGTCACACAATCTGTGATGATACACAAGTCACAATCTGTGATGATACACAAGTCACACAATCTGTGATGATACACAAGTCACAATCTGTGATGATACACAAGTCACAATCTGTGATGATATACAAGTCACAATCTGTGATGATACACAAGTCACAATCTGTGATGATACACAAGTCACAAACTGTGATGATACACAAGTCACAATCTGTGATGATACACAAGTCACAATCTGTGATGATACACAAGTACATATCAATGAGGCTTATTCCAGAAGTTAAATATAGTAGTTAACTTAAAATACAGCTAGTTGCCGTCTTGTATCAATTTTTGGTTTCATCTAATGTTGAGAATTTTCGCAATCCAAAATGAAGATCATAAAATTAAAGCATCAAGCAGTAACCAGTAATAAGTACCAGGATGTGACAGGATTTCTTCGAACCAGAACTACTTGCTACCAGTGTTTTTTTATATGAAAAAAAGGTGCCGGATTGCATGTTTAACACAACCTAAAACAGCAGTAAGACCAGAGAGTCTATGGATAAAAAGGAGCCGGATACCCTAACCTTAACAATTTTGTTGGGAAACACACAGCTTGCTACAAAGGTGCCATCCATAAAGTACGTCACGCTCTAGAGGGGGGCAGGGGGTTTAAGTAAGAAAGTGACAGGGGTGTCCGGCCATGTGTGACGACACTGTGTTTGATATTAAATTGTGATTATTTTGATATTTGAACAAAAAATGTTTTTCAAAAGAGTGACGTACTTTTTATTTTGTGAAAAAGGGGTTGGGGTCCAAGATTTGTGACGGGGGGGGGAGCGGTGTTAAAAAATTGTCCAAAATGACGTGAGATACGGTCCCAATCAGATGTATTATTTTTTTAAACAATTGTTAATTTTCCAGCTTCTCATCAGAATCATAAAATTATTGTTCGCTATTACTGAATTTAATCATTTGTATTGTAACTAAGGAAATATATTTCTCAATGTAGGACATCCTGGGGTTATAGCTCCCTATAATAATAAGTTTTTAAGCGCAGTGTTTTTATGACTAAATTTCGTCATTTGTATTGAAACTGTAAGTGTAAGGGAATAGATTTCTCAAGATAGGGCATCCTAAGGTTAGAATCTAGTTGTTGAAAGACTTAAAATGTTGAAATTCTATTTTTTAAAAAAATACTTTTTATAAATAAATCTCTAAGGAATGTTTCAATGCCATTAGATTTGTGACCCATAGGGCTTCAATGCAGCCCTCAACAATTGTTTTTATTTTATTTTTTTAAAGCTCATTTACTGCAGGTCTGGCCACCCCTGGCATAGATAATTACTAATCAGTTTGATACAAAAATAAACAAAACAAAAAACAAACAAACAAATTACAAAATAAAACAAACAAAACCAAAAAATAAAACCACAAACACAAAAAAACAAACAAACATCACACAACACACGAGATTTTTATTTTCTTTTCATTAAAACATGAGTTCAGACATTATTGGTTGTGACCTGACAAGAATGAGCTCGTCCTTGGTGCAACAACCAGATGTAGAATAGGGGTTTTTGGGTGGGGGTGATGGGGAAGGCACCCTAGCCCAGGATGTAAATGCATGAAAGGGAGATGATAAGTTTTTCAGTACATTGTCATACATTAAGTAATTAAGAGTTATGTCTAGACAGTCAAATAACCAATAACACATAAAAGGTGACAGTGGCCATCATATGATGTATGATCATTAATAATGTTAACATAACAGCTTTTTTAGTCTTACTCTTGATGGATAACTCCGATGGCATGTTGAGGAATTTGTTCTTGTATGCTTTACATTCTCCAACAACCAACAACCATAATACAACATTAGCGCTTTGTTCAACAACTTGTTCAACGTCCTAAAATCAAATCGTGACATCAGGGCTAGAGCCAGGCTAAAAGAGACCAACCACTGTTGAGGGTTAAATAAATAAAATTAAAAAAAACAAAAAACAATTGACTATGAAACTCTAATTTATTTGTATGCAACAGCCGGCCAATGGTTGGTGGCCCTCAGGGTACAAAACCCCTGTACATTAGCATTTAATATCATGACTTCTTAGAGACAATCAACCGTTTACCATTACCTTAGGGTACATTGGCCAATGGGCTGAGAATCAATCTACATAAATTTTGTACAGCCCTATAAAAAGAAGTGTGGGGGATAATAGTGGGAAAAGGACAAGGCTGTTAATACAACTTTTTCATCTTTTGACTAGTAGAACTGAACATCTATAAATTATTTTGATATCAACTTATCAACATATCACAAAAGTAATTAAAAAAAAAACATTTGGTATGAAAATACAAACAAACGTTTGACAAGAAGAAATTCATAAAACTTTACATTTTACATCTGGGAAATTTGCAACATGTGGTGAGTCTTTAGTTCCAGGTTACCATAGCAACAGTATGATGTTGATAGCTTTCACACATGGGACGTGGTGGTCGAGAGGTAGCGCTTTCGACTGTCATACCGATGGTCACGGGTTCGAATCCACATGAAAGTGAGGATTCGTTCTCGCGGCCTGAGCCCCCGAGTCACCCAGCTCCAAATGGGTACCTAACTAGACAATAGTTAGGCGGCTGGGGTAATGCGTGGAACCCCTATAGCCGTGGCCTGTGACCGCTGCATCACTTGCCAACAGATCATCTCTCATGGTCTGTGGACGCAATTATCATCTGCATAGAAGGAGCGTCTGTTTATCTAAGATATAAGACACAGAAAATGCTGGGTTTTTTATTCACGTGGAAACCCTTTTAAAATTACGCGGAACAACATGTGCTTGGGTTTTGAACGTAATTTTAAAAAAATCTCGTTCAACCCCTACAACCATTTTTAAATTTGCAATGCTACAATGCACGCTTGACACCTATTGTGAAAGTTCTTAAAAAATCATCTCTACTTTCTTCAGCTCCTAGGGCACGAAACAAACTTAGATTGGACACCTTAGGGTATGGACATCTATGATAGACGATTGCACACCTTAAGGTATGGACGTCTATGGCAGACGGATTGTACACCTTAAAGTATGGACATATATGACAGATGGATTGCACACCTTAAGGTATGGACGTCTATGGCAGACGGATTGCACACCTTAAGGTATGGACGTCTATGGTAGACGGATTGCACACCTCTGAATTGTTCATATTGACTGACTACTGGCTCTGTCTGGTAATGTGGTGTCTCTGGGTTTGAGAGTCTAAAACCTACACACATTACGCAACCTTTTGAGCAAGGGAAACAACGCCTGAAGAAATAAGAGTTTCTTCCCCTTAAATCCAATCTTTTAGTTCGTTGTGAGAGGAATAGAAGTTTCAATAATAAATAATAGAGAATTATATTACAAGTAGTTGGACCCAGGGTGGTGAAATTTTGCAGGGGACCCCAATTTGACCAGGAATAGGTCATAGGCTATGTTTTAACCCAAGGTGACCACCCATAGGGTAAGGGGGCCCATTTTTTGCTTTTTTCCTTATATGAGCTATATACAAAAATGAAAATCACGTCAAGAATATTTGTGTCAAAATAGTGCGCACTGTGCAAGAGTCTAATATTAACATTCCCTAAGCCGGAAAACCCCATTAGTATGAGACTATAATATTTCCAATTGTAGGTTAAAGCATAAAACTTTGGGTAGTTGTTAAGTATACTTAAATATTAACGGTGTGGATTTGTATTGGTAACAAACAAACAAACACACAAACTTTCAGCTTTATATATTAAATATATAAAAACTAAAAATCACTAAATATCCTATTTTACTGATAGATATAAGCATGAAACTTTGGCAAGTTGTTAAGTACGCTAAAGCGACGATATTTTGCGATAAACAATTTTAACTTCCCACTCATGAGAAGCCGGGGGCCCAAATGTTGTGTTTTTTAAAACTTATATACGCTATATAAATACTGAAAATCAACCATTCTTCTATTTCCCGTGTAGTTAGAAGAATGAAACTTTGGGAAGTTGTTAAGTACACTCTCCTTACGCTAATTTGCTAAAAAGAATTTCAAACTTCCCACTCATTGGGGGCCGGGGGTCCAAATGTTTTTTTTCTTTTATTAGAAACAAACTCATCACTAATTCTCCAATGTACCGTGTCGTAAAAACATGAAACTTTTGGAAATTACTCTCCTAGCTATAATGGCGAAAAAATAAATAAATACAATTCTCACTTATGTGGTACCGGGGGCCCAAATGTACTTTTTCTTAAGCGGGCTTTATTAACAAAATGTAGACAACGAAATACAATCACGTCTCACGAAAGATCAGGTTTCTGTTTAGGTGGAAGCACCATATGACCTGGGAATCGATAAGTACAACCCCGCAGTGGTAACAGGTGAAAAAAAGATTTAAATTATCACTTACTGGGAGCCGGGGGCCCAAATGTAGTTTTTTTTCTTTTACTATTATATGCTATATAAATACTGAAAATCCCCCATTCGACTATTTCCCGTGTAGGTAGAAGAATGAAACTTTGGGAATTTGTTAAGTACACTCTCCTAACGCTAATTTTCAAAAAAGCATTGTGTACGCTTCTCCAGAAATCCCTATTTAAAACCCGTGCGAAGCCGAATACTTGCCTCTAGTTTTTTTTATAAAAAGAAAATTTACGTGTCCATTAGAATAGTGTCTTGTCTAATGACCTATCTACGCAGACGCTACTTCTATACAGAAACATATAAGGTCCATAGGCCATTCCGGTCTGTTGGCAGGCCACGTCTATGATTCCACGCAGTAACCAGCCGCCTAGTGATAGGTATCATTTGTAAAGGGAACGACGACAAGTGGCTGGCCTCATTGATAAAATAAATCTGTTTCATTTCCTATCAATCTAGTCATAACCCTATGTTATCAGTTAACTTGTTAGAAAAGCGTATATTTTAAGTAAATGAATGCATTCCATTGTTTTCATGATTTGATATTAATTTTATTTAATGATACAATTTGTGCTAGACATTTTACATGTGCATACATCAATATGTCACATTTAAAGAAATATTTAAGCAAAACAAATATAAGAATATTTCTCATTGATGTGTACATCAATAATTTCAAAATCTTTTATTTGGTTACAAATGTTAGTCTAGAAATTAATGCACTGATTGTGTTTTATCAAATTGTGTATCTTATTTACTACTCAGTAAGAGTTCTTTGAGGTGTGGAGTTTACGGGACATCAAATTTTAATGCACATTTTATGTGGTAATAACACGGGATTTATTTTAAAAGATGTTTTTTTTCCTTTCCTTTTAAATTGTCCTAATGAAAGAAACATGTAGTTAACAATATACTTGCACTGTAATGATATATTTAAATAGCATTAAAAAAGAAACCAAATTTTTATTATAGAAACATGATAATTTTGTAATTATTCTCTTAAGATTCTTTCAAAAAGTACACACACAATCAATGACATAATTTTATCAACAATGCAAGGTAACACTTGGCATAAAACAAGCGAACACATATTTATTGGACATTTAAAGCTATGTATTTGTTTGTGTGTGTTTTATTTGTATGCTGGAATGTGTGTTTATGTAGTGTGTGTGTGTTTGTTTGGGTTGTATGTGTTATTTCTGTGTGTTTGTGAGTGTTTGTGTGAATGTATGTGTAAGTGTGTGTATGTGTGTGAGTTTGTGTGTAAGTTTTTGTGTGACTGTGAGACTGTGAGTGTGTGAGTTTTTGCTTAAGTGTGTGTATTAGTGTGTGTATGTGTGTTAGTGTGTGTATAAAAATTAGCATTTTGGCTTTGGGATAATGATGTCTGGATTGACTATCGTAACAAACACGAATTTATCTATAGAATATCTGTGCATTCTTTGTTAATTTTTATGTTTTCGTGAAATTCCGTAACTTATTATACACATTCATAAAATTTATGTTTTTACTAGAAACAATAATTCTATTATCATATAATATATTTGATCTTATGAGTTAGTAATACTTTTATTTTTTGCAAAAGTGTGATACTCATCATATTTATACATTGAAAACTTAAACTTTTTGGTTATAACACAAGTATATGTTTAAAAGATCATACACTGCTTTTTTACATAGATTTCTTGCTCCCTACAATATAGTGAAATCTTTATGTGTATCTTCTATTTTCATATAAATGAAAGTCTAGCAATAGATTTAACCTATTTTCTATGTTAGGGAAATACTCAGAGTTTTTTGACCAAGATGGGATAAACTAAAAATATTTGATTGTAAGATGTAAAAACAATATTTATACATCAGAGTGATAAAGTGACCCAGCTTTGCCTTATATCTTTGATTGTAGGATGTAAAAACAATATTTATACATCAGAGTGATAAAGTGACCCAGCTTTGCTTTATCATCAGCTGGAGTATTTTCGCCCCCTGACCCTGGAGATCTGTCCCAGGTACGAACTAACGGATCAAACTGACATAACCTGTCCCAGGTAGGAACTAACGGATCAAACTGACATAACTTGTCCCAGGTAGGAACTAACGGAACAAACTGACATAATCTGTCCCAGGTAGGAACTAACAGATCAAACTGACATAACCTGTCCCAGGTAGGAACTAACGGAACAAACTGACATAACCTGTCCCAGGTAGGAACTAACGGATCAAACTGACATAACATGTCCCAGGTAGGAACTAATCGAACAAACTGTCATAATCTGTCCCAGGTACGAACTAACGGATCAAACTGACCTAACCTGTCCCAGGTAAGAACTAACGGATCAAACAGACATAACCTGTCCAGGGTAGGAACTAACGGAACAAACTGACATAACCTGTCCCAGGTAGGAATTAACGGATCAAACTGACATAACCTGTCCCAGGTAGGAACTAACGGAACAAACTGGCATAACCTGTCCCAGGTAGGAACTAACGGATCAAACTGACATAACCTGTCCCAGGTAGGAACTTAAGGATCAAACTGACATAACCTGTCGCCGGGAAAATTGAACATGTTGTTTAGAGGATAAAGCACTGCTACAAAGTATGACGTAATTTTTTTCTTTTTGAAAATGTATCACACTGACAGAATGTTTTAAGGTTACTAAAATGTCTCTAGCCCACATTTATATTAATTCCCATCTCTTTCTTATTGTCTGTACATCGTACAACTCACTATATCTCAACATCTTATTTGGTCCTTAACTTGTATTATTTACATATTTATTCATTCTATTACTTGTAGATTTTAATTTTTCTGATCCTTTCAACATGACTTCTGTCATGTTGTAATTTGAAATTCTCAATTAAGATTTGAAAGAGTTTTAAAAACAGGTTTTTAATATTTACCAATTGGTTTTAGATGTACAAATGCTCGTCGTCTTTGGTTTATTCGTCGTATCGTGTCTTCATCTCTTCCTCCAGACATATTGACAACACAACCAAGTTACTTGAAACTTTTTATGTTTTTGTTTTCTCCGTCTAAATTTTCATTATGGTTTATTTTAAATCCAACACTAAATCTAGTCCTTCGCTTTTCTCTCCTGACCGTCATATATTCTGTGGGTCCGTGTAGCTAAGACATCTGCTAGTTCAAAGTCTTTTAGTTTTTGTGTGTGTCCACTTTATTCTTTCTCTACAAGTTTCGTCTTTCATTTTTGTGATCCAATCAAATACTATGAGGAATAGGAGAAGGGAAAGCAATCCTTGCTTGAAGTCTTAATAATAAACACACTTGACACCCTGCCTTTATGTACTACTTGGCTGGTAAATTTTCGGTAAACGTTTTAATTATGTTCTTTATTTTATGCTGAAGTTCTAATGACTTACCTATGTAGATTTTCTGTCAATGACTTTATGAGGACTTTCAAAGTTTACTTTGTTATTTTATGCTGGAGTTCTAATGACTTACCTATGTAGATTCTCTGTCCATGACTTTATGATGACTTTCAAAGTTTACTTTGTTATTTTATGCTGGAGTTCTAATGACTTACCTATGTAGATTTTATGTCAATGACTTTATGAGGACTTTCAAAGTTTACTTTGTTATTTTATGCTGGAGTTCTAATGACTTACCTATGTAGATTCTCTGTCCATGACTTTATGAGGACTTTCAAAGTTTACACATGTGATGTAGACAAGTGATTGTCATTCTAGAAATTGCTATATGACAATTCTGAGTGTTGCTATATGATCAGCACATTATAATCTCTTCATAACTACAAAGTTAATAACAAAATAGTGAACGATAGTCTGTAATACGATTTTATACACATATATTACAAATAAGGTAGGGAATATGGTAAAAGTACTATTTAAGTCCAAAACTAAAGGATTGGAATATCCATTTAATACTCAAAAACCTTTGTCTTTGAAAATATTGACAATAGGACATGCGATATTGTTTTATTAGATATTATTTCCAGTTATAAAAACACACGCATTGACATTTACATATAAAACGTTGTCTATAGAAAGGAAATAATTAGTTTGTTGCCGCTTTGATAACGAATAAAAACTTTCTGATAAGTCCAGGAAGTTCATGGAGTTTAAAAGTATCTCCATACGCCACAGTGCATAACTCTGGTGTTATATCAGCTGTTAGTTCTATTTGAGGAAATACTTTCTAAACCTTGTGTAGTATCCAATATCCTGAATAGTTGGTATTAGAAAAAGTAGAACATGATGATTTATCTCTGCCTTCAACAATTGTTTTACAAGACACAATGACGTCATAATGACATATTTGTTAAATTTAGTAACAAACAAACTTATTTTTACCTCAAATGTTTTACCATATTAATAGAGCATTTCTTGCTTACTTTATCCCTGAATATATATTTGCCTTTTGCTATTTCTATAATTTGCTTCTAATAAATTAAAAAAGCTTCTGCATTGTGAACCCTCTCTCTATATAAATCATACATATTAATATATGTACCTAAGATCATGATGGGTAGACAACAGACAAACAAACTTCCTGTTGGGTGAAGTGAAAAAAAATTATTAAAACTTAACAAACCACAGAATAGTCCAAGACCTTGGAATCGTTATCAGGCTGTTGTAAATAGTATTAAATTAACTTCAATGTTTTGGGCCCATATTTTCTATAAGTCATACGATGTAACATATCTCTAGATAGGACAATACTTTTTTTAAAATTATGGATTTAATATTGGCTAGTTTTAGTCATCTTTTTGGTGAAATTATTTTAGTACAAACTCTATTTTAGATATAGTTTTTGGTAATAGATTTTTTAGATGTTTTTTTTTAAAGTTCAATTTAATTATTGAGATTAATAGTTTAATTATTTTGTCTGTTCGTATTGGTTTATTAAGTCTTATAGCTTTGCACATGACTCTAATAAGCCACCAAAAAACAAAACACACCACACAACCAATAAGCCACCAAACAAAACACTTCGCTACCAATAAGCCATCAAACAACACACCACACTACCAATAAGCCACCAAACATCACACCACACTACCAATGCATATGGCTCTAATATGCCACCAAACAACACACCACACTAACAATGTACATGGTTCTAATAAGCCCCCAAACAACACACCACACTACAAATAAGCCACCAAACATCACACCACACTACCAGTAAGCCACCAAAACAACCACTACACTACCAATGCACATGACTATAATAAGCCACCAAAAAACACACCACACAACCAATAAGCCACCAAACAAAACACTTCGCTACCAATAAGCCATCAAACTACACACCACACTACCAATAAGCCACCAAACATCACACCACACTACCAATGCATATGGCTCTAATAAGCCACCAAACAACACACCACACTATTAATGTACATGGTTCTAATAAGCCACCAAACAACACACCACACTAACAATGTACATGACCCTAATAAGCCACCAAACATGATCTATTGACTAGATCTATTGACGTGATCTATTGACGAGATCTATTGACGGGATCTATTGACGTGATCATTTGACATGATCTATGGACGTGATAATTTGACGTGATCTATTGACTTGATTTATTGACGTGATTTATTGAAGTGATTAATTATCGTGATCTGTTGACGTGATCTATTAACGGGATCATTGACCTGATTTTAACTTGATCTATTGACGTGATCAATTGCCTGATCTATTGGCGTGATCTATTGACGGGATCTATTGTCACTATCTATGACGTGATCTATTGACGTGATCTATTGACGTGATTTATTGACGCGATATAAGAACGTGATTTATTAACTTGATCTAATGACTTGATTTGTTCACGTGATCTATTGACGGGATCATTGACCTGATTTTAACTTGATCTATTGACGTGATCAATTGACCTGATCTATTGGCGTGATCTATTGACGGGATCTATTGTCACTATCTATGACGTGATCATAATAACTAATATATGCCTCCCCCACCCTCATTTATGAAATAAGGATTAATTCGATTGAGGAAATAGCTTCTAAGACTTGTGTTATTTCAAATATCCTAAATAGTAATAATTTGTATTGGAAAAAAATTATTTCATTATGATAAACAAATTACAGCAGTTTAGTTGAAAAATCGTGTGGTGATTAGCGCTGTAAAAACATTCAATATGATGACGTCATTGTTTGGTGTGCATCGGTGCGCAAAATACAACCCCTATTATTAAATACTGTGCGTACATTTCAGAAAGTTTAATATTTCGTATTTATCAAAAAAGGACAAGTTAGTTGGGCTTTTGAAAAAAGGTTGGCACCGTAGGCGCCCTAAAGAATTCAGGCGCCGTAGGCGCCACGGCGCCCCGGCACAATCTAGTTTGTAAATATGCATCACGAAAAATTCCCTATTTTGTGACGGAAGCGTAATAGGGCACACGGATTTAGAGAGTTTTGTCACATTATTTGTACCAAGATAAATAGGGCAGACACATTTAGAGAGTTGTGTCACATTATTTATACCAAGATAAATAGGGCACATAGATTTAGAGAGTTGTGTTAAATTATTTATATAAAGATAAATAGGAAACAAAGATTTATAGAGTTTTGTCACATTATGTGTATGAAGATAAATAGGGCACACAGATTTAGAGAGTTGTGTCACATTATTTGTTTGAAGATAAATAGGGAACACATATTTAGAGGGTTGTGTCACATTATGTGTATGAAGATAAATAGGATTTGATATTTTTATGACTTAAGAATAAAATTTGCTCTTCGCATTTTATTTGTATATAAATTATTTTTTAGTTAGACTTGTACCTACAAAGAAATATTTAAGCAACACACAAATACTTATTATTGTCATTAGTTTTGGAAATTTGAAGATTACAAAGATTTCTTTGTAAAAGAGATATATGCAATTATTAATACTACCAGTTTGGTCTATCAAAAGTGTTTTTAATCTAATACGTCAGTAAGTCTAATTGTTTTTCTTGGTGCCAAGTTTACGGGGAATCCTATTTGTATACAAACTAAATTAATGTAGAAATAGTGTCTGTATTTTGTCAGTGAGAAAAAACACATTATTTTAAAATTGTGTTTTTTTGCAACTTCTGATGCGCAATATTGTGTATTGCTCGTAATCGCTGCACCAATCAGCTACGATTAAAAAATATGTTGACAGTGTGTTGCTCTTGAAAAAATGTATGTTAGAAAGTAAAATTGTAATTTTGTTAACTTAATTTTAAATTTTATCTAAAATACCGTGATACATTATTATAAACTTGTGTTAGTTTTTTTTTTTTTAAAAAGAGTATTTTTTAAAACAAATCTAAATGTAGTATACAACAAAAAAAATTAAATATATAATACAATTTAACTAATACATTTTTGATACTTACGTAAACTTTAAAAATAACATAATCAGGTTAGCTTATATGGATGTTTAACTTTGTCAACGCAACATTTGGTATGAGTGGGACACCGAAATGCATACATTATTTTTAAGTGGCATGCCATTTAACTCGATCTCTTTAATTAGGGATAAAATGACTTAAAAATGCAATAATTTTCGTCTCATGTAGTAAACACTAAATCTGAAAAAAGCGTAACCTTGTCTCTATTTTATGATATTTTTCTATTTATAATGATCCACATTAGTTGTAATTAGTAAAAAAATATAATTAACATAGTTTAATTTGACTTAGTTCCTAAATTAATCATAATCAAAATCATTGACCATGAGTATTTTTAACAAATAACTGATAAAATTGGATCCCAATATCTGACATATTTTAATCTAACGCGGACATTTTATCAAATAATTCATAGTACCAGCACTTAGCGATAAAGAAATAGTTTGGTAAAGTAAACTAGTTACTGACTACGAACTTAAAAATCGCTGAAGACAAGTAAAAAAAACAAGTGACTATTCTATTCTAATATTGTTTGATGACATGTGGCATAAAACTAATTAATGTAAAATGTCTTTGGGATTTAGGCCATCCGGGGCTCGTGTTGCTACCTAAAGAATGCACCAGTTCATGGAGCAATGACCAATTTATTGCTGCTGGTCAACAATCCTATAAAGTTTTAGAAGAACTGGGTTATAACTCTTATTTGTATACAATGAAGGTTTTTTTAAAATTAAAAAATACAATAATTAAGTAAATACTATTTTTGTCACGTGCCGGCTAATGAAGCGATGCTTGCTAACTGTGTGAGTCAAACCAAACTTTTAGTGATCTAGAACGTACTTTAAAAAAATATTGATTAAGGATATACTATCTTAGTCACGGGTAATTGAAGTGATGCTTGCTAACTGTGTCAGTCAAGCCAAAGATCAACCTTTAATAATCTCGAAAGTACTTTTTAAAAAATCCCAAATTATATGAACATTAAGTAAGAGCAGCCTTACATACCAAACTATTTTGTGATGTGATATAATGTTCAACCAATTCTTGATAATATAAGCAGGAAATAGTATCGTCCCTAGACCATGACGGATAATCTGTTGTCACGTGATGAAGTTTCTTTAAGTAGTGTTAGATACCCATTTGGATCGGGTTGACTCAGGGACGGCCTAGGTCCCGAGAACAAATCCTTGCATTTGCATGTATTCGAACCCGTGATCATAGGTTTGCATGTCGATCGCGCTGCCACTCGACCACCGTAGATAGCATAAGTATGTGTTCGGCTTGCTGGCATGAAGCTAAAAACGTTGGTATAAGTGTTATTCTATAAGGATGAAACCTTATTATTGTGATTGCAATAACATTGGTAAATGCTTACTTTTGTAAGCAAGTATTTTGCTATATTAAGTCATTATGAATCATTGCACTTTTCCAACATGATTATATCTTACATGTAAATGTAATGGGCTAATTTGCTGTAAGCATAGTTGAAGGTCGTGGCTTATACATTTGTAAACGTTTTTTTCTAAAAAAAAATTTTAAATGATGAAATTTTTAAATATTGAAATCCCTTGCACATTTCAAACCTGACAAATGTTGTTGATGTTTAAGTTATAAATGCACAAACTTCTGTATTTAATAGATCTTTAGCTAAACTAAATTTGGAGATCAATATTTTTCCTCTGGGTTAAATGGCTAATATTTTGTATATTTTTCAACATTTAAAAAATGCATGACTTTTCCTCAACTTTCGGTTTTTTTTCTACAAAAAACGACGAAAAGCTATTTTCACGTCAATAAATTTGAATGAGTGAACTGTTTTATATCCGTAGAAAAAACAAATGTTCTTTCTACATAAGTCTAGATCTATGTTTGGTTAAAATGAAAGTGAATAAGTGTGTTAACAGACTATAATTTTAAAAATTTAGACTTTAAAAAATAGCACTTTTTTAGGGTGCGGGAAAAGAAACGGAAAATACTAAAATTCTATTGTTCGTAACTTTTAATTTATGAAGATATTTGAACTAATTGTGTGTCCCCAGTCAAAGAAGTCCTAATTTCTTTAAAATGAAACTAATTTTTAAAAGGTGAGGGCTCATTTTGAATTTGTTGTACCTAACTTAGTATTAAATAATATTAATATAATAATATTACATACATAATTTAAAGCAACAACTATGTTTTCATCCTTTCTTATTTAAACCTTTCTGTGTAGTCCGCCTATAAAGTTCTATTTGTCAGTTAATGCGACTCTCCAGCAAAAACAGTTGGGACCCTTGTTCTAAATTATTTTATCAGAGTTACTTCTGTAGCAAATCCTCAGCTAAATATATTTTAAGGAAACAATAACTCAAGAAATAATTACTGCCTAATGTGTGGCTGGTATCAAGCAATATGAAAGTAATTTTGTTTATTAAAAGGATTGTTTTGTAAAATATCTTTGTTAAAGGTCAGTGCACATAATAACACTTGAACAAATTTTAATGTAAGGTTTTTTACAAGTTTCAATTAGTTTTTGATTTATTTCACACCGTATTCTATTGTTTGTTTGTAAGTAGTTGTTAAATGTGTGTGTTGTTTTACTGTGAAATACTTAATTAATCTTTAAAAATAAAAAAATCATACTTTTTATGTTTAGAAAATGGTAGAATTCGTTTATGATAATAAACTCTTGAATGATATATTTTTAAAAAAAAATGTTTATTTATAAAAGAAAATATTACATGCAATGTATTTGATGAGATGAGCGCACTATTGACTTCGCTAACCAGCCTAAATATCCGGGCTGCGAAAATTAACGATTGATTTCTCGATTAATCGTTACAAATCTTTTAAAAAAATAATTAATTTTAATCGACCCATCATTTACAAATCATTTGAAGTAAGAAAGTAAAAGTAAAAGAAAAAAAAAAGCGGCTGCTAAATAATCAACTTCCTGTCAATAACTCGAATAATTTGGTTTTAAACTAGAGAATAACGGGAATGGTCAAAATCCTAATAAATTTTATCTCCAATGGTTCTAACACTACGTCTACTTAAGTACTTAAACAACTAAATTAAAAGAGTATTATTTTAATGGTATTTATCTTGATAAATTTTATCTCCAATGGTTCTAACACTAAGCCTACTTAAGTACTTAAACAACTAAATAAAAAGTGTATTATGTTAATGCTATTTATGGAATCTTTGACATACAGAACTCGGAAAACCTGGCTGAGGTTAGGAACATGTGGCGGGCTATAGTGAAAGAAAGATCACTAAGAACAGATGCGCTAACTATAAAAAGGCAGTTGAAAAAAGAACAAAGAGAAAGGCCAGGCAACAGTGCCCCAGTACATTCGTGTGTGTAACATGCAGAAGAGACTGCCACTCAAGGTTTGGTCTCATCAGCCCACCAAGAACAGCAAATAATAAAGATAAATCTATCGTCTTTCGTAGACGGACAGGAGGACATATATTTATGAAATCTTATTTCTGAAATAGAAAAGAGGACAGAAGGCCATATATTTATGAAATCTGATTTCTGAAATATAAAAGACGACATCTATTTGGATGAATTATTACGTTAAAAATAGAGATGAATGTTCGTGAATTCATTCACCACCTAAAATGGTGGAAACTTAATGAACACCGATAAATGATAATTTAATTCCTTGCCAAAACCGTTTTGTGCAATCCTGTTACATCAGTTCTATGTGAATGATTGTTCAGATCTGCTGGTTATATTGTCAATTAGACCCGCTCATGCCTTGAACAAAATAATGTCAACACAGATGTCGTTATTTTTAGAAGTTAACATTGAAATTTTATATATTTTAAATTGTTAAACAAAATAATTCTCATTTAAATCCATTTACTATATTAGATGTTTAGAGAAACTTTAACATAGGTGATGACATCGACTTCTGATACATTACTGCAGTAGGACCAGTGTAGAGATTGATCTGATAAAAATTAAAAGATTGAAACAATTAAATAAATGTTTATAGCAGATTGAAGAAAATTAACATTTATATGAAAATACTAGGTCATAACAGAATGAAAAAATGTAACATTTATATGAGCATACAAGGTCAAAGCAAATTAAAGTAATGTAACTTTTATATGAACATACTAGGTCATTAAATTTAACGTTATTTCTTATTATTTCTTATTATCATTTTAACATGGCAGATATTATAACGCACTTAAAACATGTCAGTAAGAAATGGTAAGAAGAGAAGAGGCGTAACTAAGGTTGGTGTCCCCCAGTATGGTAGATAACAGTGTCCCCCAGTGTGGTAGGTCACAGTGTCCCCCATTGTGGTAGGTCACAGTGTACCCCAGAATGGTAGGTCACAGTGTCCCCCAGTGTGGTAGGTCATAGTGTCCCCTAGTGTGGTAGGTCATAGTGTCCCCCAGTGTGGTAGGTCACAGTGTCCCCCAGTGTGGTAGGTCACAGTGTCCCCCAGTGTGTTAGGTCATGGTGTCCCCCAGTGTGGTAGGTCACAGTGTCCCCCAGTGTGGTAGGTCATAGTGTCCCCCAGTGTGGTAGGTCACAGTATCCTCGAGTATGGTAGGTCACAGTGTCCCCCAGTATGGTAGATAACAGTGTCCCCCAGTTTTGTAGGTCACAGTGTCCCCAATTGTGGTAGGTCACAGTGTCCCCCAGTATGGTAGGTCACAGTGTCCCCCAGTATGGTAGATAACAGTGTCCCCCAGTGTGGTAGGTCACAGTGTCCCCAATTGTGGTAGGTCACAGTGTCCCCCAGAATGGTAGGTCACAGTGTCCCCCAGTATGGTAGATAACAGTGTCCCGCAGTGTGGTAGGTCACAGTGTCCCCCAGTGTGGTAGGTCACAGTGTCCCCCATTGTGGTAGGTCACTGTGTCCCCCAGTGTGGTAGGTCACAGTGTCCCCTAGTGTGGTAGGTCACAGTGTCCCCCAGTGTGGTAGGTCACAGTGTCCCCCAGTGTGGTAGTTTATTGTCCCCCAGAGTTGTAGGTCACAGTGTCCCCCAGTATGGTAGGTCACAGTGTCCCCCAGTGTGGTAGGTCACAGTGTCCCCCTGTGTGGTAGGTCACAGTGTCCCCAAATGTGGTAGGTCCCAGTGTCCCCCAGTGTGGTAGGTCACAGTGTCCCCCAGTGTGGTAGTTTATTGTCCCCCAGCGTGGTAGGTCACAGTGTCCCCCAGTATGGTAGTTCACAGTGTCCCCAGTGTGGTAGGTCACAGTGTCCCCCAGTGTGGTAGGTCACAGTGTCCCCCAGTATGGTACGTCACAGTGTCCCCAGTGTGGTAGGTCACAGTGTCCCCCAGTATGGTAGGTCACAGTGTCCCCCAGTGTGGTAGGTCACAGTGTCCCCCAGTATGGTAGGTCACAGTGTCCCCCAGTATGGTAGGTCACAGTGTCCCCCAGTGTTGTAGGTCACAGTGTCCCCCAGTGTGGTAGGTCACAGTGTCCCCCAGTGTGGTAGTTTATTGTCCCCCAGCGTGGTAGGTCTCAGTGTCACCCAGTATGGTAGGTCACAGTGACCCCCAGTTTGGTAGGTCACAGTTTCCCCCAGTGTGGTAGTTCACAGTGTCCCCCAGTGTGGTTGGTCACAGTGTCCCCCAGTGTGGTAGGTCACAGTGTCCCCCAGTGTGGTAGGTCAGTGTCCCCCAGTGTGTTAGGTCACAGTGTCCCCCAGTGTGGTAGGTCACAGTGTCCCCCAGTGTGATAGGTCACAGTGTCACCTATGTGGTAGGGCACAGTGTCCCCCAGTGTGGTAGGTCACAATGTCCCCCAGTGTGATAGGTCACAGTGTCCCCCAGGGTGGTATGTCACAGTGTCCCCCAGTGTGGTAGGTCACAATATCCCCCAGTGTGGTAGGACACAGCGTCCCCCCGTGTGGTAGGTCATAGTGTCCCCAGTGTGGTAGGTCATAGTGTCCCCAGTGTGATAGATCACAGTGTCCCCCAGTGTGGTAGGTCACAATGTCCCACAGTGTGGTATGTCACAGTGTCCCCCAGTGTGGTAGGTCACAATGTCCCCCAGTGTGCTAGGTCACAGTGTCCCCCAGTGTGGTAGGTCACAGTGTCCCCCAGTGAAGTATGTCACAGTGTCCCCCAGTGTGATAGGTCACAGTGTCCCCCAGTGTTGTAGCCCACAGTGACCCACAGTTTGGTAGGTCAGTGTCCCCCAGTGTGGAAGGTCAAAGTGTCCCCAAGTGTGGTAGGTCACAGTGTCCCCCAGTGTGATAGGTCACAGTGTCCCCCAGTGTGGTAGGTCACAGTGTCCCCCAGTGTGGTGGGTCACAGTGTCCCCCAGTGTGGTAGGTTACAGTGTCCCCCAGTGTAATAGGTCACATTTTCCCCAGTGTGGTAGGTCACAGTGTCCCCCAGCGTGGTAGGTCACTGTGTCGCCTAGTGTGGTAGGTCACAGTGTCCCCTAGTGTGGTAGGTCACAGTGTCCCCCAGTGTGGTAGGTCACAGTGTCCCCCAGTGTGGTAGGTCACAGTGTCCCTCAGTGTGGTGGGTCACAGTGTCCCCCAGTGTGGTAGGTTACAGTGTCCCCCAGTGTAATAGGTCACAGTGTCCCCCAGTGTGGTAGGTCACAGTGTCCCCCAGCGTGGTAGGTCACTGTGTCGCCTAGTGTGGTAGGTCACAGTGTCACATCTCACGTTTTACCCCATAGACATAATCCGAGTTTGTCAGTGCCATCCATATAAAGGGACATTTTTGTGTCACAGCTTTCTATTTTTTTATGCGGTGCCGTCTGCACCTCCCTCACACTTTAGTTGACTATGCCAAGATCTATTTTTATACGGATTTTAGAAGAATTCAATGAAACTATTTACAGCAACATAACTGAGAAACATTAGATGCTTGTCTAAATCATGACAATATATGTACAGCACAAGGCGATGTTGAACAGAATCAACATGTACAACACAAGGCGATGTTGAACAGAATCAACATCAACATCTAACATGACAATATATGTACAGCACAAGGCGATGTTGAACAGAATCAACATCAACGTCTCACATGACAATAAATGTACAGCACAAGGCGATGTTGAACAGAATCAACATGTACGGCACAAGGCGATGTTGAACAGAATCAACATCAACGTCTAATATAACATTATATGTACAGCACAAGGCGATGTTGAACAGAATCAACATCAACGTCTAACATGACGATATATTTACAGCACAAGGCGATGTTGAACAGAATCAACATCAACGTCTAACATGACAATATATGTACAGTACAAGGCGATGTTGAACAGAATCAACATTAACGTCTCACATGACAATATATGTACAGTACAAGGCGATGTTGAAAAGAATCAACATCAACGTCTAACATGACAATATATGTACATCACAAGGCGATGTTGAACAGAATCAACATGTACAGCACAAGGCGATGTTGAACAGAATCAATATCAACGTCTCACATGACAATATATGTACATCACAAGGCGATGTTGAACAGAATCAACATGTACAGCACAAGGCGATGTTGAACAGAATCAACATCAACGTCTAACATGACAATATATGTACAGCACAAGGCGATGTTGAACAGAATCAACATGTACAGCACAAGGCGATGTTGAACAGAATCAACACGTACAGCACAAGGCGATGTTGAACAGAATCAACATCAACGTCTCACATGACATAGTTCTTTTAAACTAGATTTCATCTTTGTAAATATTTAAACGTCTAGTAACAGAATTGTGTTTCAACAAATCAATATTAAGTTTACTATCATTTAACAAAATACATATAGTAAATTTAAAAAAATAATATGAACAACACAACTGCCATTGACAAATCTAATAATCATTTCAAATTGTATAATAAAGTTACTACTATTTTTGTCAAGTAAATTCAATTGATTGTTCGAGCTGTTAAAAAAAATATATATATAATTTTACTGTATCTCTTTACGTCTTCCTGGTTTAATGTTAATTATTACAGCTAATATTTAAATCATTTGAAAGTCTTCTCTAATACTTTTCAAATTCTCCTCACTGCAATTCTACATATACTTATTGCCTCGTCTCTCTTGTAGTCTCTCTTATAGTCTCTCTTGTAGTCTCTCTCAGCCCATTATTGACAGCCATCCTACATGTTCTTATTGCCTCGTCTCTCTTGTAGTCTCTCTTATAGTCTCTCTTGTAGTCTCTCTCAGCCAATTATTGACAGAATCACAAGCATGCATCAAACTGTAATAAAATAGAAAGAAATGGAAAAAATATTTTTAAAGAAACAACTCATTGATCGCTCCCAACGCTATGCTGAATCTTGCATATTATTTTGTTATTAAAGTTTGTTTCATTAATTTTACAATTATCTAAAAAGTTATAAACCACATATTTTGATTTTTTAAAAAGAAAACTTGACGTGTTCATTAGAATGGTGTTTTGTCTAATGACATATTTATCTAGACGCTCTTTCTATACAGAAGCATATTGCGTCCATAGATCATTCCGGTCTGTTGGCAGGCCTCGGCTATGAGGGTTCCAAGCAGTACCCAATTGCCTTTATTTCACTAATTAGGGATAGGTACCCTTTCGGAGCATGGTGGACTCAAGAACGCACTTAGGACCCGAGAACAAATCATTGCCTTCCTTCACGTGGATTTGAATAGGTGACCATCGGTACGCCAGAATTGGATTTCATAACGTGCACTTATTTAATATGTATATTAGTAATATTTATCAGGTATAATTAATGAAAATCGTTTTATCCTATCCTAAAAAAATTACTTTACTCTAGCAATATACAGAGATTCTAGTTATTAAAATATAACTAGGATTCCACACTTCATTATATTGTTTATATTATTATAAGGAACGATGTCAAGTGGCATGCATCTTTGACCAAATAGTTTGGCTTTCTTTCCAAATGTACCTATCCTCAGGTGGGTTTCTTTATTAAATTTCTAGAAAAGCGTATATTTAAAGTAAATGTATAACTTTAATAGTTTACAGGATTTTTTATTAATACTATTTAATTATACAATTTGTTCCATTAATTTTTTATGTCAGATACCAAAATGTTAAATACAAGTAAACATTTAAGAAACAATAACATACTAATTTCCCTCATTCAATTGTACACAACAAGTTTACAAACTTTTATATTGTTACACATCTTAGATCTGATAAATAATCTTACTATTGTGTTTTATCAAATTCTGTTGTTTTTTTTTAAAATAACCAGTAAAAGATCTACACATGTTATCGTTTCTTAATTGATGTAATGTAGACAACACCACACATGTTATCTTTATTGATATAATGTAGACAACACCACACATGTTATCTTTATTGATATAATGTAGACAACACTACACATGTTATCTTTATTGATATAATGTAGACAACACTACACATGTTATCTTTATTGATATAATGTAGACAACAATACACATGTTATCATTTCTTGATTGATATAATGTAGACAACACTAGACATGTTATCATTTCTTAATTGATATAATGTAGACAACACTACACATGTTATCTTTATTGATATAATGTAGACAACACTACACATATTATCTTTATTGATATAATGTAGACAACACCACACATGTTATATTTATTGATATAATTTAGACAACACTACACATGTTATCTTTATTGATATAATGAAGACAACGCTACTCATATTATCGTTTCTTAATTGATATAATGTAGACAACACTACACATGTTATCTTTATTGATATAATGTAGAAAACGCTACACATATTTTCTTTATTGATATAATGTAGACAACGATACACATATTATCGTTTCTTAATTGATACAATTACAAGATACAAAAAGACGCACACGATGAGTACACATTCCATTTTTCAGTCCATATCGGACTATGGGGCAAGTGAAGTAGAGTTGACAAGTTTCATTTAGCCACCACTAACGAGCAAGGAATGGTGTGATTAGCAAAATGTACCAGGGCCTTGCCAGTGCCGTGGTTCGGACCCGTGACTTTGTTTTTCGGAATGCATATAAATCGATATCTTTACAAAAGAAATTTTATATTTCGTACAGAACAGATAATGAATACAACATTTCTGGCTAGCCTTGGAATTTCATTAAATTAACATTGGTTTCATACCACACATACAACATAACACATGCCCTACCCGCTACCATTTTAGTAATATTAAGGGTAAATTCCGTTTTAAGAAATATTTTTTGAAACTTGTGTGATCTCCAAAGTTATGAATAGTTGGTATTAGAAAAAGTCTTATATGACGATAATTTATTTTTTTTAACAAATGTTTTCCAAGAGACATAATGACATCATAATAAAGTTTTTGTTAAATTAATAAACAAAAATTATGATTCTATCACAAATGTGTTTATGCGTGAAATTATATTAATAGTTGAGTTCAGTTTTTATTTTCACTGAACATGTGTTATCATTACACTATTTCTATTATTAATTTCTAATATTAAAAAAAAAACATAGATATAATTATATGTACATGAAGCCGTGGTGGGTTGACTACAGACAACTGACTTCCTGGTCGGTGGAGTGAATGAAATTTCCTAAAACATTACATACAATAACGGAATAGGCCAAGGTCTTGGACTCTAAATACAGCTTGGTGTAAATATTATTATGTTTACGTCAGTGTTTTGGTTTTATATTTTCTATAAAGTACTAACATATTACAATGTTAGTTTATCGATAACAATGAGGTTAATAGTATTTTACATGGTTGGACTTTAGATTTATAGTTAGTTTAATTTATGGATGTTCTATATTAACATTTTTAACATTGATGTCATCATTGACGTGATAATTGACTTGATCTTTGATGTTATTGATTGACATGAGGAGCGTCATTTCTGATGGACAAAAATGTTCGGTGTCATTCAATTAGCGGAAGCAACCAACACAACCAGGAGTGAAGAGAGAAGAGCCTGGAGAAAGGGGAAGGGGGGAACAGAGCAGGAGTCAACGCTAATGTCCCTTGATGACGAACGAATGCCATATATATTTTTTGATGTGAATTAGTAACATGAAATATTGACGAAATAAATATTTTAAAATAACTTACCTTACCTAGAGTTTTTATTTTTGTTTAGATAATATTATTTCTGAGCTAACATAAGACACACGTTAAGACTGACAGTACAGGACCAAACACAGTTTTATGTAGAAGTCTGGTGTTGTAAGATAGTAGTACAGGACCACACAAAGTTTCATGTACAAGTCTGGTGTTGTAAGATAGTAGTACACGACCACACACAGTTTCATGTAGAAGTCTGGTGTTGTAAGATAGTAGTACATGACCACACAAAGTTTCATGTATAAGTCTGGTGTTGTAAGATAGTAGTACATGACCACACAAAGTTTCATGTACAAGTCTGGTGTTGTAAGATAGTAGTAAACGACCACACACAGTTTCATGTACAAGTCTGGTGTTGTAAAATAGTAGTAAGACAAAGCCTGTAAACTTTCTTTCTTTATTTTTTTTTTAAATTACATAAACATTTATATAG
Organism: Radix auricularia; assembly: GCA_002072015.1. Lineage (NCBI taxonomy): Eukaryota > Metazoa > Mollusca > Gastropoda > Lymnaeidae > Radix > Radix auricularia. The sequence continues at coordinate 288,333 of MUZC01004610.1, read as the reverse complement.
AAAGGAATCAGTTCAAAAAAGTCCCAAGAAAGTATATTTCGTGACAATTAGTTAGCATCTTAATTGATTAAAGTTGATAAACTTACACACACTTATATGTTAACAATAGTTACATAATACTTTTTGATAACATCAAATGACTTCTTTCATTAAAGCCAGAACAAATACTTTTTAAAGTACTATCAGCTTTAAAATGTTGAAATAAATATGATGATTGCTATGACCAATATATTTTAATACGAATGAAAGACCATGGTAAAGGAACAAATACCAATCAAGGCTTAAGATTATTACCTTCAACATTGTTCGATGACACAATTTTTATAGATCCACACATATTCTTAGTACTACAGCAATATTTCAAATTGTATTGGAGTAGACATTGTGTCTATATTTTGCCATTGAGAAAGAACACTATCTTAAAATAGAATTTCATCACAACTTCTAACGCGCATTATTGTGTATTGCCCGTAATCTGTGCACCAAAACGCTCCGATAGAAATATATGGCAACATTGTGTTGTCCTTTAAAGAATGTAGGTTAGACGTTTTGAATTTCAATTTTTTTTTTAATCAAATTTTAAATTTGATATATAATACCGTGAGACATTATTATAAAATTGTGTTAGTTCAATTTAAAAAAAAAAAAAAACAATTTTTAGTAATTTAACCTGAAGTTCACACAGATAAAGTAATAATAGATAATACTAATTCTTTATTACATTATTTATACTTTCGTAACCTTTGAAATTAACTTATTAAGATTAATTGATATGGATGTCAATCTATTTCAGAGCAGTGGAATCTACGATGTTTTTCTGTATATATACAAATACAAGTGGCATGCCACTGAACTCGATCCCTATAATTAGGGATACAATAACATTCAAATACAATTATTTTCTTCCCAACTATTTAAAACTAGATCAGAAAAAACAAAATCTTATCTGTATTTTATGCTATTTTATAGGGCTACGGAAATTATCGATTAATTTCTCGATTATTTGGTAATTTTTTATCGATTAATATAATTTTAATCGATAAAATAGAAATTAAAATTTAAAAACAAATTTTTAAACTTTTTTTAAAAAACTTTCATAATAAATAATTATTAAAAATTAATAATAGTTTTTTTAATGTAAACATTTCTCCATTTAAAGTAAAGACTTTAAATGTGTAAATTTTTAAGTGACCTGTTTTATAAGGACATTGATATTTAAAATAAAAAATACAATGTTTTTAATTAATTAATAATAACAAATTGAAATCATTGACATTATATTTAACTACTTATATTTAAATATATTTCCTAATAATTTATACCAACCATTTGACATCTTTTAATCTCAAGGAAAATTTTATAAATAATTCCTAGTATCAGCATTTATCGATAAAGAACTTATGTTGGTAAAGTAAACTGGTTACCGACTACGAGCATAAAAATCGCTGAAGTGAAGTAAAAGTCAAGCGACTATTCTATTCTAATATTGTTGGATGACATGTGGCATAAAACTAAGTGAATTCATGTCAAATGTTTTAAGTAGTAAACCATATGGTGCCTTGTGTCGGTACAACGTCAATACAGGCAAAAAACTCACTGGTTTCTGGGCAATGGATAAAGTGCTGTAGGTCAAACATACTGGAAAGTTTTAGAAGCCCTGGTCTATAAAACTTTTTTATATTTAATAGAATGATTTGTTAAAATTATCGATTCAGGAAGTAATATTTTAGTCGCGTACCGGCTAGTGAAGCCATGCCAGCCGGCTAATGAAGCGATGCGTGCCGGCTAATGAAGCGATGCGTGCCGGCTAATGAAGCGATGCGTGCCAACTGTGTCATGCGTGCCATATGTCCTCCTAAACTGACCTAGCAGATACTTTTAAATAATCTCAAATTATATGAACAGGCAATTGAGAGTAGCTCTATATTCTAAACTAATTTGTGATGTGATGTAAATATTTATCCGATGTTTGTACCATTTTTAAATTGCAGGGGCTGAAATAAACGAATAATCAATCGATTAATTTTTGAATGTTTTAACAGTTATAAATTAATATAATGATATAAGTTCGAGGAAAAGTTAAAAAATGTTTCTATGGTTTTTTTCCAATGTGCTAATAATATTTTTTTTCTACCACACTTTTCAATCAGATTATTATTATTAATATATATAAACACCCAGTGGTGTGGTTCTGTATGTTTGTAACGTAACGCTGAGGAGCGATGTACGACAGTCTACAGCAGTTAGTTTAGTTGAAACGCTGAGGAGCGATGTACGACAGTCTACAGCAGTTAGTTTAGTTGAAAAATCGTGTGTTGATGAGCGCTGTAAAAATATTTAATATGATGACGTCATTGTTTGGTGTGCATCGGTACGCAAAATACAACCCCTATTATTATTATTAAATAAATACTTTGCGTACATTTCATAAAGTTTAATAATTCGTATTTATCAAAAAAGGACAAGTTAGTTGGTCTTTAAAAAAAAGGTTGGCGCCGTAGGCGCCCAAAAAAGGGGGCGCCGCAGGCGCCACGGCGCCTGGCACAATCTAGTTTATATATATGTGTCTACTAAAACAAAATGATTTTTTCCCTAATTTCTTGCATAACAGAACAGATTAGCTGTGTTATGTCACAAACTTTTTGGATTATGAAATTACTCAGACTTAGCATATTTCGGTAAATAATTAATCGTCATTTTATTTGATCTATATATGATTATAAAATTATAATTTATGGAAATTAATCGATTAATTGTTTACATTTGTCCTATTAATGGGAACAAATTAGCACCAGCTCTTTATATTTAGTTTACGAAGTTTTTAAAAAATAAGTATTTGGAAACATTATCCTTAACAGACACCTACATTTAAAAAATATTATTTAGAACGAAAATAAACATATATACAGCTTAAATGGATATCATTTTACTTTATTAAACTTATCTGACTTTAAAATGATTTGATTATGTAACGGTGATCAAAGTGTGGCAATATTTTAAAAGTTAAATTATAACACAAATGAGAGCAAATATCTTTAGACTTTGGTGGAGAGCATAGATACTGAGGTAAACAATATAACAAGCTTTAATGATTTGTTACATAATTAACTAAAAATGGCATATTACTTTATGATATTTTTGCCGACATGGACAAAACTCATTTGAACATGAAGGTAACCAATTACAATTAATAAAGCATAAAATCATAATGTGTGGATTTGTTGCACAACTTTTGTTTCGGTCAGAGTAAAAGGATATATTTATAAATCTTTCGAAATTTGAAATCAGAGATAAAGACTTGCTGGCTTACTCTTAACACTTAACAAACCTTCATTCAGTCTGAACCAAAGATAGTTATTTATTTAAATTATATTTGGTCTCATACAGTGAATGTTGTCTATTGTCTCCTGTTAAACAATCGATAGTTATGTATTTAATTTGTATGCTGTAACATAAAATGATTGTTGTCTAATGTCTTCTGTCAAACAATCGATAGTTTTTTTTATTCAATTATATGCAATGGTGGCGTAACGAGCTATTTTAAGGGACGGGGGTTTTAAGCAAAAATTCAAGGGGAGTGGGGGGGGGGAGACAAAATATGACCGAAAGATACATTTAACCCCTTAATTCAATAATAGAATATAGTAATTCTATAGCAAGTATTTAATCGCTATTATTAAAAAATAACACATTAATGAAACTAAAAATGAACATAGAGTACTTCTGTGGTCAACTGTTTTATTACTGAAATGAATGTTTGGTATGCTACTATTTAATTTCTAGATAAAGTTTTTTATTACTGAAATGAATGTTGTGTATGTTACTATTTAATCTGCTGCTAAAGTTTTTTATTACTGAAATAAATGTTGGGTATGCTACTATTTAATTTGCTGCTAAAGTTTTTTATTACTGAAATGAATGTTTGGTATGCTACTATTTAATTTCTAGATAAAGTTTTTTATTACTGAAATGAATGTTGTGTATGTTACTATTTAATCTGCTGCTAAAGTTTTTTATTACTGAAATAAATGTTGGGTATGTTACTATTTAATTTGCTGCTAAAGTTTTTTATTACTGAAATAAATGTTTGGTATGCTACTATTTAATTTCTAGATAAAGTTTTTTATTACTGAAATGAATGTTGGGTATGTTACTATTTAACTTGTAGTTAAAGTGTTTTGTTACTGAAATGAATGTTAGGTAAGTTACTATTGAACTTGTAGCTAAAGTTTTTTATTACTGAAATGAATGTTAGGTATGTTACTATTTAATCTGCTGCTAAAGTTTTTTATTACTAAAATGAATGTTGGATATGTTACTATTTAATTTGTAACTAAATTATTTTATTACTGAAATGAATGTTGGGTATGTTACTATTTAATTTGTAACTAAATTATTTTATTACTGAAATGAATGTTGGATATGTTACTATTTAATTTGTAACTAAATTATTTTATTACTGAAATGAATGTTGGGTATGTTACTATTTAACTTGTAACTAAAGTTTTTTATTACTGAAATGAATGTTGGGTATGTTACTATTTAATTTGTAGCTAAAGTTTTTTATTACTGAAATGAATTGTGGGTATGTTACTATTTAATTTGTAACTAAAGTGACCGTTTCAAACATTCATCTATGATTTATTTCCGATACATAAAATATAATTACATTTGCAGATAGAGAATAAAATTTATGACATTCTGAAATATAGATCAGTTACAATAAAGCAAGATATTTGAATTTTAATATTTAATAATTTCGAACATATTTTTGAGAATTATGTTCTTTATTGTTATAATTTTATGAAAATATAATACATTTTTTCCGAAGTGTTAAAATGATGCTTGTGCCTTAAAAAGATTAAACTCTTATTACAGGTAAGAATCCATTTAAGGTATGCTATAATTACTAACTAGCGAGATTAAAAAAGTCTCAATAGTCTTTGGATACTATTACAAATCAATCCAAGTATAGATAAAACTATTTAAATGCACCAAAGTATTCTTGGCGATGTTCGTTCGTACTTATAAAGGCTTCTGCCATTTCTGTAACATTAATGTTATCAACCCTGTCCTTATGTGTGTGCAGATTGTTGAGACGTTTTTGGGTCATCGTAGAACGTAGATAGGTTTTTAGGCGGCGGAGAGTCGAGAACGTTCTTTCAGCTGATGCAGATGAAACTGGACATGTGAGATAAATACGCAGCAATGTGTAAATCTCTGAATACATAGTTTTTCAAATTGAACTTTCAAGCTTAAAGAGGTCGCTTATCGTTCAAATCTGTGTAACTTTTTAACAGTTTTAGTGCATGCCTCTCGATCATGCTTTTTAAAAAAAATTACAAAACATATTTATTTGTGTTGCAAGTCGAGCACAGTTAATTTCTGGATAACCAAGGAGCCATTTGTTTTCATTTAGTTACATATAGATCTGTTGTGGTTTATTTGCTGCTGCCACAATTAATTTTTTAACATTTGTATAACCTGAGGTCCTTCATTTTCAGTGAACTTTTCATGTATTACTCCAATAATTGCAGCATCAATAGCCTAAAAATATTTCTTGCGAAAATATTCCTCAAAAGTTGGAAATTCAAATTCGATCCTTCTTGAAATATTCGAGGTCGTTTTTGAGCCCTTGGTAGAACTGGTGCATTAGTTTGACCGTCAGAAAGTTGTATAACCCTTGGTAGAACTGGTGCATCAGTTTGACCGCCAGAAAGTTGTCTAACCCTTGGTTGAACTGGTGCATCAGTTTGACCGTCAGAAAGTTGTCTAACCCTTGGTAGAAATGGTGCATCAGTTTGACCGTCAGAAAGTTGTCTAACCCTTGGTAGAACTGGTGCATCAGTTTGACCGTCAGAAAGTTGTCTAACCCTTGGTAGAACTGGTGCATCAGTTTGACCGTCAGAAAGTTGTCTAACACTTGGTAGAACTGGTGCATCAGTTTGACCGTCAGAAAGTTGTCTAACCCTTGGTAGAACTGGTGCATCAGTTTGACCGTCAGATAATTTTAGGACATTTTCGTAAAAGCTTCTGATCATTTCATCTTTATTCAGTTCTTCAAGTGCTGTGTTTCTCTCTTGACAGTTAATTTCTTTAGTCTGCAGAGATTTGTTTGCTTGTTCTGAAGCAGAGAAAATTAAGATGTCTAATTTTAAACCAAATAGTGTATCAAAGTTGCCCATTAGGCTTACATAACAATTAGCCTTACTACCAGCCTCTGAATTTTCTTTGGCAGCCAGTTCTTCTTGCAGGACTGCATAATTTTCGATAACAGACTCCAGAGCATCTGTTCTAACAATCCAAAGTGTTAGGCAAAGAGGCTTTAAGGCATTAACATTTTGTTTTGAAAAGAGCAACGTGCCATAGTCTCCACATTCAGTGTCAGGTTGAGTTTCTCAAGATTTTCAAAGGCTGCCAATCGCTTCGGTGAAATTCTAATTATATTAACAGCTTCTGGTTTTAGTTAATATATTTTTGTAAGGTCTTAGTATATACATTTTTGTAAGGTCTTAGTATATACATTTTGGTAAGGTCTAAGTATATACATTTTGGTAAGGTCTTAGTATATACATTTTTGTAAGGTCTAAGTATATACTTTTTTAAGTCTAAGTATATACATTTTTGTAAGGTCTAAGTATATACTTCTTTGTAAGGTATAAGTATATACATTTTTGTAAGGTCATAGTATATACATTTTTATAAGGTCTAAGTATATACTTTTTTAAGTCTAAGTATATACATCTTTGTATGGTCATAGTACATATAGGCGTGTTTGGCTGTCTACAGACAACAAACTTCGTGGTCGGTGGAGTGAATGAAAATTCCTAAAACATTACATACAATAACGGAATAGGCAAAGGTCTTGGACTCTAAATACAGCTTGTTTTAAATATTATTATGTTTACCTCAGTGGGTTGGAATCATATGTTCTACATACTACTAAGTCGTTACAATGTTAATCCATCTATAACAATAAGGTTAACAGTATTTTAAAATGTTGAACTTTACAGTTATTTATGTTCTATATTAAAATTTATAACATTGACGTGAACATTGACGTGATCATTGACATGATTGATTGACATGAGGAGCGTGACTTTTGATAGACAAATATTTTCGATGGCATTCAAGTAGCGGAAGCCACCAACACAACTAGGAGTGAAGAGAGAAGAGCCTAGAGAAAGTGGAGGGGGAAACACAGCAGGAGTACACGCCAAGATCCCTTGATGACAAACGGATGTCATATCTATTTTTAGAGGTGATTTATTGATGGGAATTAGTTACATGAATTATTGACGAAATTTATGAGTTAAAATGACTTACAATCACTAGAGTTTTAATCTTCGTGTAGATAATATTACTTCTGAGCTAACATAAGACACTCGTTAAGACTGATAGTACAGGACCACACAAAGTTTCATGTAGACGTTTGGTGTTGTAGGATAGTAGTACAGGACCACACAAAGTTTCATGTAGAAGTCTGGTGTTGTAAGATAGTAGTACAGGACCACACAAAGTTTCATGTAGACGTTTGGTGTTGTAGGATAGTAGTACAGGACCACACAAAGTTTCATGTAGAAGTCAGGTGTTGTAAGATAGTAGTACATGACCACACAAAGTTTCATGTACAAGTCTGGTGTTGTAAGATAGTAGTACAGGACCACACAAAGTTTCATGTACAAGTCTGGTGTTGTAAGATAGTAGTACAGGTCAACACAAAGTTTCATGTACAAGTCTGGTGTTGTAAGATATTAGTACAGGACAACACAAAGTTTTATGTACAAGTCTGGTGTTGTAAGATACTAGTACAGGACCACACAAAGTTTCATGTACAAGTCTGGTGTTGTAAGATAGTAGTACAGGACCGCACAAAGTTTCATGTACAAGTCTGGTGTTGTAAGATAGTAGTACAGGACCACACAAAGTTTCATGTAGGTAGAAGTCTGGTGTTGTAAGATAGTAGTACAGGACCACAAAAAATTTCATGTAGGTAGAAGTCTGATGTTGTAAGATAGTAGTACAGGACCACACAAAGTTTCATGTAGAAGTCTGGTGTTGTACGATAGTAGTACAGGACCACACAAAGTTTCATGTACAAGTCTGGTGTTGTAAGATCGTAGTACAGGACCACACAAAGTTTCATGTAGAAGTCTGGTGTTGTAAGATAGCAGTAAAGGACTACACAAAGTTTCTTGTAGAAGTCTGGTGTTGTAAGATAGTAGTACAGGACCACACAAAGTTTCATGTACAAGTCTGGTGTTGTAAGATAGTAGTACAGGACCACACAAAGTTTCATGTACAAGTCTGGTGTTGTAAGATAGTACATGACCTCACAAAGTTTCATGTACAAGTCTGGTGTTGTAAGATAGTAGTACAGGACCACACAAAGTTTTATGTAGAAGTCTGGTGTTGTAAGATAGTAGTACAGGACCACACAAAGTTTTGTGTAAAAGTCTGGTGTTGTAAGATAGTAGTACAGGACCACACAAAGTTTCATGTACAAGTCTGGTGTTGTAAGATAGTAGTACATGACCACACAAAGTTTCATGTAGAAGTCTGGTGTTGTAAGATACTAGTACAGGACCACACAAAGTTTCATGTACAAGTATGGTGTTGTAAGATAGTAGTACAGGACCGCACAAAGTTTCATGTACAATGCTGGTGTTGTACAGGACCACACACAGTTTCATGTAAAAGTCTGGTGTTGTAAGATAGTATTACAGGACAACACAAAGATTCATGTAAAAGTCTGGTGTTGTAAGAGAGTAGTTCAGGACCACACACAATTTGTTATGTAAAAGTCTGGTGTTGTAAGATAGTATTACAGGACCGCACAAAGTTTCATGTACAATTCTGGTGTTGTAAGAGAGTAGTACAGGACCACACACAGTTTCATGTAAAAGTCTGGTGTTGTAAGATAGTAGTACAGGACCAAACAAAGTTTCATGTACAAGTCTGGTGTTGTAAGAGAGTAGTACAGGACCACACTCAGTTTCATGTAAAAGTCTGGTGTTGTAAGATAGTATTATAGGACCACACAAAAGGTTTTATAGAAGTCTTGTTTTTTAAGGTAGTAGTACAGGACCACACAAAGTTTCATGTAGAAGTCTGGTGTTGTAAGATAGTAGTACACATCACTCAAAGTTTCATATAGAAATCTGGTGTTGTAAGATAGTAATACAGGACCATACAAAGTTTCATGTAGAAGTCTGGTGTTGTAAGATTGTAGTACAGGACCACACAAAGTTTCATGTACAAGTCTGGTGTTGTAAGATAGTAGTACAAGACCACACAAAGATTCATGTACAAGTCTGGTGTTGTAAGATAGTAGTACAAGACCACACAAAGATTCATGTACAAGTCTGGTGTTGTAAGAAAGTAGTACAGGACCACACAAAGTTTCATGTACAAGTCTGGTGTTGTAAGATAGTATTACAGGACCACACACAGTTTCATGTACAAGTCTGGTGTTGTAAGATAGTAGTACAGGACCACACAAAGTTTCATGTACAAGTCTGGTGTTGTAAGATAGTAGTACAGGACCACACAAAGTTTCATGTAGAAGTCTCGGGTTTGTAAGATAGTAGTACAGGACCACACAAAGTTTCATGAAGAAGTCTGGTATTGTAAGATAGTAGTACAGGACCACACAAAGTTTCATGTACAAGTCTGGTGTTGTAAGATAGTAGTACAGGACCACACAATGTTTCATGTACAAGTCTGGTGTTGTAAGATAGTAGTACAGGACCACACAAAGTTTCATGTAGAAGTCTGGGGTTTGTAAGATAGTAGTACAGGACCACACAAAGTTTTATGTAGAAGTCTGGTGTTGTAAGATAGTAGTACAGGACCACACAAAGTTTCATGTAGAAGTCTGGGGTTTGTAAGATTGTAGTACAGGACCACACAAAGTTTCATGTAGAAGTCTGGTGTTGTAAGATAGTAGTACAGGACCACACAAAGTTTTATGTAGAAGTCTGGGGTTTGTAAGATAGTAGTACAGGACCGCACAAAGTTTCATGTAGAAGTCTGGGGTTTGTAAGATAGTACAAAGACAAGGCCGATTTATTTTCTACATGAAACACAAAAATCTTTAGGGAGGATGGAAACAATTCAAAATAGGCCAAAGAAAGCATATTGAGTGACAAGTAAATAGAATGTTAGCTAATTAAAGTTAACAAACTTACCAAAACTTACATATGCATTAACAATAGATACTATTTTACTTGATAAGTAAGTCACATTACTTCTTTCATTAAATTTAATGTTCTCGTTTAATGCAACTTAATCTCAAGTCAAAATAAACATTTATTTCTATGCTATTAACCTCAAAATATTCAACTAAGATTGTAATTGTATTAATCCACATATTTTAATACGAAATGAAGACCATGCTAAATGAACAATTACCAATCTAGACTTGAGATTATTATCTGCAAAAATCTTGGATGACACAATTTGTATACAAGTATTCATGGCACTACATCAATATTTTGAACTGAATTGGTTTAGAAATTGTGTACATATTTTGTAAGTGAGAAAAAAAAACACTTTATCTTAAAATAGAATTTCATCCCAAGTTCTGATGCGCATTATTGTGTATTACCTTTAATATATGCACCAAAGAGAAACAATAAAATACATGCTAATATTTTCGTGTTCTTTAGAGAATTTAGTTTAGAAGCTTTTCATTTTTTAGAAAAGTATTTGTAAAGTTTATAAACAATATTCGAGATTATTTTTAAATTGTGTTAGTTTAAATTTAATAAAAATGTATAAATATTTAGTACTTTTAATTGAAGTTTACACAAATAGAGTTTCAATACATAATACATTTTACTTTTATATTATTTATGCTTACGTATACTTTAACATTAACTTACTATGGTGAAACTATATGTATGTTTAACAATTAAAACAGGTTCTAAAGTATACATGTAATGCACATTACATTTATAAAAGTGGCATGTCACTGAACTCGATCCCTATTTCTAGGGATACAAATACATTGAAATATAATGATTTTGGTCCCAATTAGATAACACTAGATTCGAAAAAGGATAATCTTGTATCTAGTTTATGCTGTTTCTCCATTTATAGGCGTTTTTCAAAAATTTTACATTTTTAGCACAATGAAATTTTAAAAAATGAAAGTTATTTTCCATGCGATTTTTCTTTATGATAGTAATCAGTGACTACTTAAATACTATATTTTAAAAAATTAGACCTTGACTCCATGTTTTTGTTTTACAGTAACGGTTTTATGGTCATGCATCGCATTTCAATTTCACTGGTGTAACGCAACATTAAAGTACACACAAAGACTGAAAACACATATTTAAAACCAAATTACAAATATATTTATTAAAAAACAACTAAATTTGATTTATAATAAAAAAATTGAGACATGCAATACATGACAAAGGCTCTAAGTGGTCGTTGAAAAAACAAAGTTCAAAACATTAATAAAACACTAACCAATTATGTTCATGAAAGTATGCTTAAAAGCAAGTAGTAACATACAAATCTTTATTATAAATCAGAACACAATCTAATTAATGATCATAGGCAGCCTGAAAGAATTCTGATAAATAACAAAGTAGTTATTTGTGAATTGAGTACATGTTACACCAGTGAGTTAACTGTTACACCAGTGAACTCTTGGTTACACCAGTGAGTCATCATTGTTTCTATCTTTAAATGTCTGAAAGGTTTTCTTAATTGGAACACAAAATGCATTTTATGATAATGGATATGTCTTCTTAGTTTGTAACAAGTAAATAATTTTAAGAGTAAAGAATATGTTAAGTAAAAAAAAAATAGAAAAAAAGGCATGTTAACTGGACAAAGGCCATATTAAATGAATAAATTTCATAAACTAAATACATTGTCTTCAACATTTCTTATTGTATGGAACCAATGGCACGAAATGGTTTGGACACCAATACAGTGACTTGCGATTTACTCTTGTGGAAGTCCACAAGATCATTGCCTCATCATTACTAATTTTTACTCTGGGTTTGATCCATCTGTGGATGTGAAATCTCGTTCCCGGGTCAGTGCCTTTAGGATAAACTGAAATGATTGGCATCTTCAATACACTTGCGAGCCCAAAAATTTGCCATATGCCCATATAACTTTTGTGTGTGCAGAGGGCCATTACTTCTTTTTCAAAGAGAAATCTGACAACATCATCTTTATCTAAATTGTGTTCTCCCGGAACATACAAATCACAATAAGAGGCAAACACCTTTTTGCAGCTGTAAGATACTGATGATAAGCCTTGGGAAAGATATGTATCACTGAGATAAAGCTCAGAATGAGTTGCAAGCTCATGGATAATGCGAATCCGAATTTCTTCAGGACATTCATCTTTTCCATAAGCAAACACAGCACCACAGGCTGGTAGGCAGTCTCCATCTTCTCTCACTTTAATTGGAAATAGATGACCAAATGTTTGCTTAGCTGGTATGTCATCTGGAACATCATTCACAGCTCTTCTCTCTATTTGTATTCTGGTATCAATGACACATTTAGCGGACCCATAAGTCTCATTCATATGTAGCATCTGCGACTCACATTCATGGACAAGCTCTGCAAAAGTCTCACATGCCTTAAGTTCATCTAGATACCTTTCATACCTTTGTTTTCTCATGTTCCATGGAACATGTGTTGTGTTACATTGAATACTGTCATCTACATCACATGTGTTGGAACAGATAGTGTCAATACACTTATCTTCATGTTCCACCATCCCTTCAAATGTAAATTGAGAAAACATATTCTCTTTATCACACTCTTTCCCATGTGTACAGACACAACTAACATCTCGATAAATTATTCTGCATTTTTTGATACATGCTATCTGGTGCAGTTTCATTGTTCCAGGGACTGTTTTCAGGCCATTTATGGGGAAAGCATGTCTGATAGCATCAATGTCCTTCTGACCAATTTCATACAGATGAACAGAGGGACAATGCTTTGCAACATTTTCAACAAAATCAGATGCATTTGTGATGCTATTTCCAAAATGGACTATCCTATCTGCAGCTCTTTTCACAGTGGCCCCAACACCATCAGGTATGCCTTTCCCATGGCCAGCCTCAAAAAAGTTCCATGTACATGTAAAGCCTTTCTCAATAATGATAGAGCTGAGAAGATAAAAGTTATTCTTCTGTCTGTATTGGGTAGTAGGCCCATCACTGAAAAAGTGAATTACTTTTATTGCTAACTTTTCTTTCTTTATTTTGTCTAATATGGGTGTAAGATATCCCCATATTGCAAATGGATCATGATCCAAACTGTCGCTTACCCCACAGAAGGTGGAAATGCGATCACCCGCAAAAGAGAGAAAACCTGTGTGCAATGAAAGCTGTTTTTTTGATGCACCAAAGTGGGCACTGTGGATTTCAGAATCATATTTACACACAAAGTTTTCTGAAAAATCAATGTGTATAATAACCTCCTTATCTGTCAACCCTTCTCTTACCTTGCGGTAATGTTTGTACTGTGAGCTCAAGTTATACATATGCTTCTTGTGAGGCCACAAAAGCTCATGAAAAAGCTCCCACACCTGTTCAAATTCTTTGACATAATACTCTTTCTTTACAATGAGCACCTGCTTTTCTGTTCCATCTTTAAAAAGTCTACTTTCTTTAGTTTTTTCCCAAATATGAAAGGCAATCATTTTACCTTTTAAAAAATCATTGATATTTGTAATTGATAATCTTTTGTCTTTGCAAATTTTGCACTCATTGTACATGCATGCCTTATTGTTAGTATCACAAGACAAATTTCTTAAAAGGATATCAACAACTAAAGTTTCCAAAGCTCCTCCTCGCTTCAATGACATGGCCACCAGTCTTACATTCTCACAAGCTGCACAAAGACATGTTGCTCTGTCCTTATCCATTGGTTGGAGGACCCAAAAAGGCTTGAGCCTGTAAAAGGTAGTAAAGGATGGCTGCTGGGTATCTTTGCACTCAGATACAAACTTTTTGTAGAGGCTTGAAAGGGACCCTGTCATGTATCTTTTATAAAAAGGAGAAGAAAAAAAAGGAGCAATTTAAAAAAAAAATGAAATTCTAAATTAACTGATTATTNCATGGCTTTTATCAAGAGGACAAAGTAAAAAAAATTTACAGCATGCTTTAAATTGCAGATAATCTAAACCGCCTAATTCTTTTGCCTAATGTATTAGCATGTATGCCTATACCAATGTTGCCAATTTATAAACTTAAATATTAAGTTGCATATCCAATAGAAATTTGTCCAGATATTTACTTGTTTGACACATTTTTACCAATAGATTTTTTCACATAATCACATTGGAAACTTCATTCTACTAAGTAGAATATTTAAGATATAAATGTAAATTATAGGCTACTTAAATAATTTACAATGCAAGTTGTAACTATCTTTTACTTTGGTTAGTTAAAACTAAAATTTATTTTACAAAAAGTTATTTTTACCTTCTTTGTTTTTTTATTTTATGTCTGGTGATGGTGTCTTTTTTTCCTGGGCAAATTTTTGAATTGTCACTGCGGAGAAAGAACATCTGGACTTGGGTTTGTATCTTTTGTATCAAAGTGCCCTGCTTCTTGTAATGCTTTTTCCTTATCCCAATAACATTAGCTTCCTGCTCAAACATCTTCTTAAAACGGTATTTCTTCAAAATTTTGCCTGCAGCAACTGATGATAATGATGGGCTTTTCTTCTTTTTTAATTGTTCTTTGAATTCACTCATGACTGCAAAATGAAACTCTAAGGTCCTTCTTACTGATGATGAAGTTTTACTTACTATAATGTTTTCTTTGAGGAGTAACTTCTTTGCTTTCGATCTAGGAGTTGCACATTTGTTGTCCTTTGATTTGTTTGCAGATCTTTCTATTTGCTTCCTTAAGTTCTTAAGTCTTTTCTCAGAGGCTTCCATCTTCTTAGTCAATTCAGATACCTGTATTTTAAGTTGTTGGTTCTCCTGAGCCTTCATTTTTAATGATGCCATTTTCTGTCGAGATGGCCCCTCAGGTGAAGAGCTAGAATTTGACAGTGATGGGGAAACCGATGCTTTATCAATTACTAACTGTGCTTTCCTTTTCATTCTACTATTGTGGTATCTAGTCCGCCAAGCTTTCTTTTCTTTCCTATGTTCCCGTGGTGTCATGTCTTTCACTAGCTTTCTTGTTCCTGTCTCCTTGTCCTTTTCATACTTTTCATGTTTGCGTAGAAGATAGGCTGCTCGCATTTGAGAGTCAGCATTTCGCCTTTCACGGTACAAACGTTGGCGTTCCGCGTTCGTCAATGCCTTGGAATTGGATTTTGCCTGGAGAAAGAAAACAAAAGTTGTGAAAATATCTGAAAGTTCCTCATTGTAAGGCCAAAATAATGCCCCAGTGTTCCACAAAATATAATAAAGATTTTTAAAGCTGAATTTGTTGGTAATATAAAACATAAGTAGGGTGTTGGTTGAAAAACAATGAATATTACTAATCTACTGTCCTCATTAAATAAAATAACAATAAGTAGGCTAATAATATCTGGACAAACAATAAATAATAAAGTTCTAGATCAAAATTTTCATTAGACTTAATGGATATTATTATCAAATTATACAAAAAAATGTTTTTATATTTTGACAAATTTTCACTGGCGTAACAGTCCTTTCACTGGTGTAACGATTATTTACCGTAACACCAGTGAGTGTTACACCAATGAAAATTTTACAAGTTTAACAACATTTTAGCCCCAGGTTTTAAGGAATGAAAATAAGCTTATATTTTTATTATAACTACCATTACCCCCTGTTATATTGATCCATTGTTAATATACATTGAGTTATAATTTTAGGTAAATTGGTCAGTTACACCAGTGAGTGTTATGCCTAATTACTTACCATTTTGTAGTAGAACGGTCTGCACTGAGCCTCACAGAAAAGTTTTAAAGCATTACCGACACCTCCATGTTGGAAAAAGGGGTAGTCACTCTCAGAAAACCCCTGTGGTTTTAATTGCCAATAATTTCAATCCACAAATTTTTGGTCCAATATGTAGTTGTTACACCAGTGAGTCTAAAACAGGCGACATGTATATTTTGGCCAATAAAAACTAAACTTTTACTTTTTATACCCATTGGTATGGTTTTACATACTTTTAAAACACATATGAACATAATAAAACAATAATAACACTAACTAGCCAATTTTAATTGTTTATATGGATGTAATTATGAATTGGTTTTATGTTGGCGACATGGTCTTTTTCAAACATACACATTTTTTAAAATTCTATAAAAAACACACATATGACTGAATTTGAAATATAATACATTTTAAGATTCAGAAATGAATGTTCTTTAAAACCATACAATCCACTCAAAAAAATGTGCCCCACTTCAAAAGTTATCAAACTTTATATGCGTGGGACATGAAAATGTAAAATTTTTGAAAAACGCCCTTATAATGATCCTTTCGATTGAAAACTAACGTAGAAATAAAATCAACATGATTTAAATTCACTTACTTACAAATGTAATCATAGTAAAAATCATTTAAAATTAGTATTTAAAAAAAAATATAAAAAAATTGTACCAACATTTGATATCTTTTTTTATCTCAAGTGATTTTTAAAAAAAAGAATTCATAGTACCAGCACTTATCGATGAAGAACATAGTTTGGTAAACAAACTCACTGACTCTCACTCACTCGTACTCACATAAACGATATCTGGTGGCTAGTCATAAAAATTTATTTTGTCATACATAGTCTCAAAAAAATTGATTTGATCTACATACATACACTCATAAAAATTGATTTGGTCATACATACACTCATAAAAATTGATTTTGTCATACATATACTCATGCAAATTGATTTGGTCATACATACACTCATAAAAATTGATTTTGTCATACATACACTCATAAAAATTGATTTGGTCATACATACACTCATAAAAATTGATTTTGTCATACATATACACATGCAAATTGATTTGGTCATACAAACATACACTCACAAAAATTGATTAGGTCATTCATACACTCTTACAAATTGATTTAATCATACATACACTCATAAAGATTGATTTGAACATACATAGACACACAAAAAGTGATTGGTCATACATACACTCATAAAAATTAATTTGGTCATACATACACTCATAAAAATTGATTTGGTCATACATACACTCATAAAAATTAATTTGGTCATACATACACTCATAAAAATTGATTTGGTAATACATACACTCCCAAAAATTGATTTGGTCATACATATACTCAGTCATTAATTGTTTTAAATTTAAATATAAAGTTGGTTTTTGTACTATGGATGTATGAAGTTCCTTTCATTAAGGGATATGTGTGAAATTGTGTGTAATAAAAGGGGTATGGGTAAAAAAAAAGTTTGGAAACCACTGATTTACATGTTTTCCTTATTTATAGGGATCGATGTCAAGTAGCATGTCACTTTGATAACATTGTTTGTCAAAATCATTTCACAACTGTCAAGGCTTGTTACCTAAATTGTTACAAAATCGTATATATTAAAGTCAATGAATACACTTCATAGTTTCCATGTTTCGATATTTAAACAATTAATGATGACATTTGTTCTTCAAATTTAATATTATCCTGTCATAATCTGTGATACATTTAAGCAACACAATAATACTAATTAGTCAAATTGTATTGTAAATTATAAGTTTTCTTTGCTAAAAAAGACTATTCAAATTTATCAGTACAATCACACATAGTATATAATTTTTATTAGTTATCTTATGCTATAAGTCAGTAAAGATATTTTGTGGTGCGCAGTTTAATGCTAATAAAATAAGATTTTTAAAATTTTCTCTAATAAAAAGTGATATTCCTATTGTTTAAAAATTGTTTTATTTTTTCATTTAAGTAATTTAAATTATAATGCATTATATTCCTGTATTTGTACAGCCTATATATCAAAACAAAATTGTATTAAAGAATGCCTTTAAATTCTTAATTATTTTTTAAACATTCTTACAATACATGACACACAAAGACTCAAAGAAACACATTTAATCGTCAATACAAGATAAAAAATTGCATACAACAAATGAATATATAATATTTTCACATAAACATATATATGTGTGTATTGTGTGTGAATGTGTGTGTGATTGAGTTACAAAACAGAATGTTTGCTTTGTCATATTGTTATCTTAATTAACTATCTTTGGAAACATGGGTTTATCTATAGAATGTGTGTGTATTCTTTGTTAACTTCTAGGCTTTAGTTAAATTTTGTAACATATCATAGACTTTCTTATAACATTTGAACCGTTATCAGAAACAATATTAAATTAACTATTTTGCGAAATTCTGTCTATCGTTAACTAAATATATTTAAGTGTATAACTTTATTTGTTTTACAAAATTATGTAATAAAAAAACAGACGCTGCTTCTGTTTATAAATGTCATGCTCCCAACAATCTTATGAAAGCTCCGGTTCATTGTTGGCCTGTTGGCTAGTGACGCAGCGTTCACTGGCCAAGGATTGTGGTGGAATATGTTACAAAATGATATCTGAATTATTTGTTTTGAAAATAAGCTTCCACAAACTGCCTTAAAATTATAATTTTTTTATTCAAATCCACGGAAGTGTAGCAACGGATATTCCCTATTTTATAAGAGCGAAATAAGCCATGTAAACTTTGTTACCATTTAATATTTTCTTATGTGACATATTTGAATACTAGACACGTGTAGACTTTCAGAGGTTACAAGAACAAATCTAAACCTGTACTTAATAAACTTAATGAGACAATGAACTTGTCATAGATTAGCCACAGTCATTACTGAAACTAAATCTAAGTTAGTTACTTTATTTACATTACTTATTAAGGTTATTTATTATCTATATGTATGTATTTTAAATGATTAGGGTCATTAAATATAAGAGAAGTAAACAAAGAAATAAACAGAAATACAGAAATTAGCAATTCTTTTTTTCTCTTCCAGCATACATTATAAATATATAATCAAAGTAAAAATTATCACCAAGAAAATACTGGTTCTATTTAAAGAAACAAGTTTTTTAATCGATCATTTTATACAAGACTATTTGAATGTTGCCATCCTTTATATACCAACAGTCTAATGTATGTGTATGTTACCAATCTTTGTGTATGTGACTCTTCTTAGTATATTATCAGAATTTCAACAATGTGCATGTGCAGCGGCGGAGATTTAGTAGTGCAGGATATTTTTAAAAAGTCATCAAGTCCACACACTTGAGAATGGCACACAAACTAGCGTCAGAATGTCTTTTAAAACATACAATATTCCACCATCAACATATATATATGTAGACATTATCAGTTTAGGTCCCCTGGGACAAAAAAACCATACAAGTTCCTAGCTACGCCACTGTGTATGTGAGTATTTTTTAAGTACTATATGAGTCTAAAGTAAGTGTCAAAGGTTAAAACAGTCTGATATATAATGTGTATGTAACTAGCATTAGTGTATTGTCTCAGTCTCAATATAAACTTTAAAATCACAATCTGATATATAATGTGTATGTAACTAGCATTAGTGTATTGTCTCAGTCTCAATATAAACTTTAAAATGACAGTCTGATATATAATGTGTATATAACTAGCATTAGTGTATTGTCTCAGTCTCAATATAAACTTTAAAATGACAGTCTGATATATAATGTGTATGTAACTAGCATTAGTGTATTGTCTCAGTCTCAATATAAACTTTAAAATCACAGTCTGATATATAATGTGTATGTAACTAGTTTAGTGTAATATCTCAGTCTCAATATAAACTTTAAAATCACAGTCTGATATATAATGTGTATGTAACTAGCATTAGTGTATTGTCTCAGTCTCAATATAAACTTTAAAATGACAGTCTGATATATAATGTGTATGTAACTAGCATTAGTGTATTGTCTCAGTCTGAATATAAACTTTAAAATCACAGTCTAATATATAATGTGTATGTAACTAGCATTAGTGTATTGTCTCAGTCTCAATATACCACAGTCTCATAAATAATTTGTATGTAACTAGCATTAGTGTATTGTTTCAGTCTCCATAAAAACTTTAAAATCACAGTTTGATATATAATGTCTATGTAACTAGCATTAGTGTATTGTCTCAGTCTCAATATAAACTTTAAAATCACAGACTGATATATAATGTGTATGTAACTAGTTTAGTCTATTGTCTCAACCTCAATATAAACTTTAAAAACACAGTCTGATATATAATGTGTATGTAACTAGCATTAGTGTATTGTCTCAGTCTCAATATAAACTTTAAAATCACAGTCTGATATATAATGTGTATGTAACTAGTTTTGTCTATTGTCTCAGTCTCAATGTAAACTTTAATTAAAATCACAGTCTGATATATAATGTGTATGTAACTAGCATTAGTCTATTGTCTCAGTCTCAATATAAACTTTAATTAAAATCACAGTCTGATATATAATGTGTATGTAACTAGCATTAGTGTATTGTCTCAGTCTCAATATAAACTTTAAAATCAGTCTGATATATAATGTGTATGTAACTAGCATTAGTGTATTATCCTAGTCTCAATATAAACTTTAAAATCACAGTCTGATATATAATGTGTTTGTAACTAGCATTAGTGTATTGTCTCAGTCTCAATATCAACTTTAAAGTCACAAGAATCTTGCAGATGTTTAATTGTTGTAAATGTTTACATATTTATTTCATTTGTTAAATGAATCGAGATTTCAGAGCGCACACGATTCAAAAGCTGAAAAAATATATCTATCTTTCTTTTAATAAAATATTTTATTGTTACAATAAACTCCTCATCAAACTTTTATCGCTTATAAATAACGGATTTTAAAAAATTTGATAACGTAACAATGAGAAATTATCTAATAGACCAATTGGTGTGGAAAACCCTTTAAGGCGAGGACCCAATTAGAGAGAAATGAAACATCAAAGGTCGCAGCTAAACGGAATACAGGACCATTGCAAGTAAAAACATAATCAGCTAACAGAAATTGATTGATTTTTTTTACACTGTATTTTAGCAAGCTTCCATAGGATATAAATCTATAGTTTTGTCAATCTAATAGAGCATCACTTTCGTCGCCATTTTCAAAAGTTGTTACATTTATGCAAGCGAGCCTAAAACATTATTACACTAGGTAATCAACAAGTGAATAAATAATAATGTTTGTTTTCAATCATAGCTCCACTTAATGTGTCCCCCATAGTCATTGACGTGTAAAGTCTGATTACAACAGAAGTTATTAGAAATCAGCCAAACGACATTTTTGGTAAACTTTTTTTTTTACCTTGTTCCATTATATTGTCATTTTTTTAAAGATTCTTTAATTTTTCTTTCACTGTATTTAGCTACTTTGAGACATTGAGTCTTAAGGGTACTAGAGCATCATATTATATAATGAAGAATTGAAGGCCGTCCCTAGAACGTTAAAATTCTTAATGGAATGTTGTACTCGACTGAAGGAATCAGTAATGTATGTTTACACAAAAGAAATATTTGACCAACAGGAAGAAAACAAAAAGATGGCTGCCATTCTCCAACATACGACAAGGATGGCTATTAGTTGTAACATTTATTAAAGACTAGAAAAGGAACCAATCAAATATAATTGTAGCAAAACATTTAAAACTACACGATTTTGTTCTCATAATAAAAAAGAAATATTGCAAACTGCCACATTTAAAAAAAAAAAAAAAGAATTTCATGGGGAATTAATTCTTTCAAAAATGATTATATTCTACGAGAAATATAATGGACACAAATCTTTTTACTTTATTTTAATAACTTTACAGTAAAACATATCTATTTGTACATTAATTACTTCAACTACAAGGTAATCAACTCAATATTATCAAGCGGACGAAAAAGTGTTATTTTAATTTGTTTGAAAAGTGATACTCACAAAAAAGTGTGTTGAAAATGATTTTTTTTTTGTAAATCTATACAGCATTAGTGTTATGACGAGAATGATGTTTATTACTATGATGATAATAATTTTAACACATTCATTCTATATAGATAGGTAGTTAAGTACTAGATGTCTATATAGATGGGTAGATACGTGTATTTCCTTTGTTTGGGATGGGTTGTTTAACAGATATGTAATTTAAAGCTTACAGCATTGAAGGTAACAATTTTGAGCCTATGGCACCATATGGTACGTAACGACCCAGTAGCCCTTGAGGCAAACAGACTTTCAAGTCTAGACACCAGACTTCCAAGTCCAGACACCATACTTCCAAGTCCAGACACCAGACTTCCAAGTCCAGACACCAGACTTCCAAATCAAGACACCAGACTTCCAAGTCCAGACACCAGACTTCCAAGTCCAGATACCAGACTTCCAAGTCCAGACACCAGACTTCCAAGTCCAGACACCAGACTTCCAAGTCCAGACACCAGACTTCCAAGTCTAGACACCAGACTTCCAAGTCACGTCACCAGACTTCCAAGTCCAGACACCAGACTTCCAAGTCAAGAAACCAAACCAAATTATATCGTGTTAAAAAAACGTCTACATTACATCATCAGGTGACTAATAAGAAAAATAAAACGTAAAAAAATGTTTTATTAAAAATGGGTATGTTAGTAGAACCTGCTTGTTGGCGGCTAGTTGTCTAATAGTTTCCTATTTTAGGTTGTTGGGTTAGTCTTCTTGACTATAAGAAAACAACATTCTTTGCATTTAGCGCAGTTTTAAGCATGTCGTGCATGACTTGTTCTGGGGATGTGGGCCAATATGTGTCTCGTGTCGCTACCATGTCGTGCATGACTTGTTCTGGGGATATAACCCAAGCTGTTTCTCGTGTCGCTACCATGTCGTGCATGACTTGTTCTGGGAATGTGGGCCAAGCTGTGTCTCGTGTCGCTACCATGTCGTGCATGACTTGTTCTGGCGATATGGGCCAAGATGTGTCTCGTGTCGCTATCATGTCGTGCATGACTTGTTCTGGGGATGTGGGCCAAGCTGTGTCTCGTGTCGCTACCATGTCGTGCATGACTTGTTCTGGTGATGTGGGCCAAGCGGTGTCTCGTGTCGCTACCATGTCGTGCATGACTTGTTCTGGGGATGTGGGCCAAGCTGTGTCTCGTGTCGCTACCATGTCGTGCATGACTTGTTCTGGGGATGTGGGCCAAGCTGTGTCTCGTGTCGCTACCATGTCGTGCATGACTTGTTCTGGGGATGTGGGCCAAGCTGTGTCTCGTGTCGCTACCATGTCGTGCATGACTTGTTCTGGGGATGTGGGCCAAGCTGTGTCTCGTGTCGCTACCATGTCGTGCATGACTTGTTCTGGGGATGTGGGCCAAGCTGTGTCTCGTGTCGCTACCATGTCGTGCATGACTTGTTCTGGGGATGTGGGCCAAGCTGTGTCTCGTGTCGCTACCATGTCGTGCATGACTTGTTCTGGGGATGTGGGCCAAGCTGTGTCTCGTGTCGCTACCATGTCGTGCATGACTTGTTCTGGGGATGTGGGCCAAGCTGTGTCTCGTGTCGCTACCATGTCGTGCATGACTTGTTCTGGGGATGTGGGCCAAGCTGTGTCTCGTGTCGCTACCATGTCGTGCATGACTTGTTCTGGGGATGTNTGTTCTAGGGATGTGGGCCAAGCTGTGTCTCGTGTCACTACCATGTCGTGCATGACTTGTTCTGGGAATGTGGGCCAAGCTGTGTCTCGTGTCGCTACAATGTCGTGCATGACTTGTTCTGGGGATGTGGGCCAAGCTGTGTCTCGTGTCGCTAACATGTCGTACATTACTTGTTCTGGGGATGTGGGCCAAGCTGTGTCTCGTGTCGCTACCATGTCGTGCATGACTTGTTCTGGGGATGTGGGCCAAGCTGTGTCTTGTGTCGCTACCATGTCGTGCATGACATGTTCTAGGAATGTGGGTTAAGCTGTGTCTCGTGTCGCTAACATGTCGTGCATTACTTGTTCTGGGGATGTGGGCCAAGCTGTGTCTCGTGTCGCTACCATGTCATGCATGACTTGTTCTGGTGATGTGGGCTAAGCTGTGTCTCGTGTCGCTACCATGTCGTGCATGACTTGTTCTGGGGATGTAGGCCAAGCTGTGTCTCGTGTCGCTACCATGTTGTGCATGACTTGTTCTGGGGATGTGGGCCAAGCTGTGTCTCGTGTCACTACAATGTCGTGCATGACTTGTTCTGGGGATGTGGGCCAAGCTGTGTCTCGTGTCGATACCATGTCGTGTATGACTTGTTCTGGGGATGTGGGCCAAGCTGTGTCTCGTGTCGCTACCATGTCGTGCATGACTTGTTCTGGGGATGTGGGTCAAGATGTTTCTCGTGTCGCTACCATGTCGTGCATGACTTGTTCTGGGGATGTGGGCCAAGCTGTGTCTCGTGTGGCTACCATGTCGTGCATGACTTTTTCTGGGGATGTGGGTCAAGCTATGTCTCGTGTCGCTACCATGTCGTGCATGACTTGTTCTGGGGATGTGGGCCAAGCGGTGTCTCGTGTCGCTACCATGTCGTGCATGATTTGTTCTGGGGATGTGGGCCAAACGGTGTCTCGTGTCGCTACCATGTCGTGCATGACTTGTTCTGGGGATGTGGGCCAAGCGGTGTCTCGTGTCGCTACCATGTCGTGCATGACTTGTTCTGGGGATGTGGGACAAGCGGTGTCTCGTTTCGCTACCATGTCGTGCATGACTTGTTCTGGGGATGTGGGCCAAGCTGTGTCTCGTGTCGCTACTATGTCGTTCATGACTTGTTCTGGGGAAGTGGGCCAAGCTGTGTCTCGTGTCGCTACCATGTCGTGCATGACTTGTTCTGGGGATGTGGGCCAAGATGTGTCTCGTGTTGCTACCATGTCGTGCAAGACTTGTTCTGGGGATGTGGGCCAAGCTGTGTCTCGTGTCGCTAACATGTCGTGCATTACTTGTTCTGGGGATGTGGGCAAAGCTGTGTCTCGTGTCACTACCATGTCGTGCATGACTTGTTCTGGGGATGTGGGCCAAGCTGTGTCTCGTGTCGCTACCATGTCGTGTATGACTTGTTCTGGGGATGTGGGCCAAGCTGTGTCTTGTTTCGCTACCATGTCGTGCATGACTTGTTCTGGGGATGTGGGCCAAGCTGTGTCTCGTGTCGTTACCATGTCGTGCATGACTTGTTCTGGGGATGTGGGCCAAGATGTGTCTCGTGTCGCTATCATTTCGTGCATGACTTGTTCTGGGGATGTGGGCCAAGCTGTGTCTCGTGTCGCTACCATGTCGTGCATGACTTGTTCTGGGGATGTGGGCCAAGATGTGGCTCGTGTTGCTACCATGTCGTGCATGACTTGTTCTGGGGATGTGGGCCAAGATGTGTCTCGTGTCGCTATCACGTCGGTACAGGAAAAAAGAACCAGTCCCCCGGGCAATGGCAAAATTCCCTACCGTTCAGAAAGAACAAGTCCCCCCGGGCAATGGCCCAATTCATGCCGGTCAAAAAGAACAAGTCCCCCCGGGCAATGGCCCAATTCATGTCGGTCAAAAAGAACCAGTCCCCCGGGCAATGGCCCAATTCCTGCCGGTCAAGATACTAAATATTTTTAGAGGCACTGAGCTATTTATTTATATTACACTTATTTATATTTAATAGAATTTTTTTTTTTTTTAAATTGATTAAAGAAATACTATTTTAGTCGCCTTCTTATTCCTCATCCGTGATCTAGAAGGTAATTTTTGTACTCTCAAATTATATGAACATTCAATTAAGAGTAAATCTATATACCAACAAAATTATACCATCGTTTACAAAAAAAAAAAAAAAAAAAAAAAAAAAAAAAAACATTCCTAATAATATCTGTAAATTAGGGCCTTCGATATCAACAATTAATTTATCGGTTAATGATTAAACAATTTATTAGTTTAAAATTAATTTTATAAATTCAATTTGATACAATTAAGCAAATTTTTTTCTTGGGATGTCCTTTATCAATTTATTAATAATTGTTTGTACTCACATACTTCTCTCCCGTATTATTATTTATTTAGAGTTGCATAAGTCAACAAAAAGGTTATCCTTCTGATTTCTGATAGAAAGGGTTTGCTGTGTTACATCATTCATTTAGCATCGATAGATATATCGCGAATTAACTGATTTCGCGAAAAAAAAAGAATCACTACTTAGCTAGATATATATATATAAGTTATAAAAATACAATTCATCGAAATTAATCGATAATCGATGACATATTTTGCCAATCATGGAACTTTTTTCCAGAAAATTAGAACCATCACTAATGTAAATATAAATTTGTATTTTCAAAACTTACAATTTTAAAAAATAAATAATTTGCAACCATTATCAAAAAGAGATATCTACATATGAAATAATCACAAATGAGAGAAATAATCTTTAGACATTGGTTGAGAGCATAGATACACAGGTAAACAAAATGTTTATTGACATCTGTCAAACACATGACTGTTATGATTTTAAATCATGTTTGGTATACAGGAGATGTAGTCTATTTACTCGATCATGAAATAGGAACAATAACGATTTAAAAAAAAAAATAGAAAAATAAATTGTGTGGCAAATTGTATATAACATTTTTTAAAATGTATGGAATGCATTTTACTATACATTAGTTACTGCATTTGTTGACAAATATTAATGTGCGAACCGTAGAGCAAAAATAAATTGCTAACAAACACCTTTACACTAAGTTAGTTTTGTAAATGTATCCTTTTAATTGTAATATCTTCTTAGTTTCATTAACATAAAGAATATATTCTAAATAAACATTAGCAGTGTGGAAAGTTCATGACATAAAATTGCTTACAAATAGTCTAAGTCTAAATTGTGTCATTCTGAAAAAAAAATAGAAACCTTTAATTAATTTAATAATATGTTCACATTGGATGAATTGTTATATTTATTGTACATTACATAATACTCACATCCAATTATATATACGCATATAATTACATTAAAGGCAATTCTAGCGCTATGATTAAAAATTTGAAAAATGGCATGGCAAAACTTTAAAATATTTGATGTTGTTGTTGTTTTGTTGTTTTTTTAAAGAAGCCACTGAACACGTGAAATCATTGACAAATTTCCCTAACTAATAAATTTTTTATCAGAAAACGAGTAGAAAATTGTAAAGGAAAGTCAATCTTTCTTATTGCTATTTGATTGTATAGTGATTCGTTGTGAATGTGATAGAACGGTTAAAACAAAGGTACTGGATTGAGACTCCATCGTCCAACATAAAACAATAATTGAAAGTAAGAGTTTTTATTTAGGAAGCAAAATGTCACATAAAGGAGATACAACATCAGAGATAATTACTCGAATTGCGTTGGCGTCAAGTGCTTTTAACAAACTTACAAATATTTGGAGATCAGGGACAATTAGCAAGCATACAAAACTTAGGCTATTCAACTCCTGTGTAATCCCTGTATTAACGTACGGATGCGAAAGCTGGAAATCCACTAAATATATAGAAAAAAAAATTAGTAGCTTTCGAAAACAAATGCCTCCGAAAAATTTTAAATATAACATGGAGTGATTTCAAAACAAATGCAACAATTAGAAAAGAAACCAACCAAGAAAATGTGTCAAATTTTATAAGGAGAAGACGATGGAATTACATCGGTCATGTTCTTCGAATGGACGAGAGAAGACTCCCACATCAGGCCCTCATGTGGACACCAACAGGCAAAAGAAAATAAGGAAGACCAAAAGAAACCCTGCGTAGAACAAACATAAGAGAAAGCTCAACCATGGGTCTAAAAAAAAACAGGACTTATTACAATTAGCAACGGATCGTCGCAAATGGAAATCCATGACCTCTGCTCTATGTGCCGTCTTCGGCCCGAGAGGAAATAACTAACTAACTAACTAAGAGTTTTTAAACAGCTGACCCAATCACTTAGGAACATCAAATTTTATTTCAATAAATATTTATCAAAATGGTCGTTCTGAGGTTGACAAATGTGAGAAAAATCTTGTTACATTATGATGGAGACTTGTGAAATGTTCAAACATCACTGACCTATTTCTGTGGACTTAAACTATCGTAAATTTGTTTTTTCCTCTAGTCTATCTGAACTGACGTTCTAATTGTGGTTCATGGTGTATTTCAGTTATCTTTTTAAAATAAATTATCTCTATACATTTTTGCTATTTGTGCAAAAGTTTTTACATTTTATCAGGGTGCATTATTAAAAAAAAACAAGTCCAAACATCGTATGTGTCTCTGAATAACAAATTCTGATTTTATCCAGTGATATACGAGTCGTGAAAAAATCGTAACATTTATTACATCCCAAGATCTTACCAAATAAACCAATAATTAGTAAGAGTTGATATCCTGAAACAGTCTTAATATTTAAAATGTGTTTATTATTTAGAAGAGATATCAAGTAGCAATCTATGTCAACAACTCAAAACATAATACGGTGAGGACAAGGGACGATGTCAACAGTTCATTGATACCATCTCTAGGTCACGTGACTAGACTTAGATGGTCAGAGGAACAAATAGGTAAGTATTGAAAAGTGATAATTTAGTAAAACACTTAGGGAAAATGATTTTAAAAAGTACCATAGGGCCAGGGAAACCAACAAACTATCAGACACTTATTGATAGTGTGGTTTTCACTGTAACCTTAGATATTTCCTCTTATTTCCTTGATCCTGTGTTATTGTCTGTTTTCGTTGTTTTTATTTTATTTTCATTCTTACATGAATACTAATTTATCATATCGTATGGTTTAAAAATTTCAATATTTACTTATGTAAGTAGGTTATTTTATATTTATTGTACGTAAGACGACATTAGCCAGAACGTATACTGATGTGTTAGTTTAAAAATAAAGCTATTAATTTACTGTTCTCATTACACAATTTGTTTGTGTATTTTGTATTTTGTTTAAAAGCTTTATCTTAGTTGTGTTCTATATAATATATTTAAAGCAGACAGAGAAATAAACATATGTATATATCCGATCACGATGAAATTGTAGGAATTTGTTGAGTAAGCTTTCGAAATTGTTTGTGTTAAAAAACATTTTGAAAATTGACCCTGCTGGGGGGGGGGGA
>MUZC01004610.1:242720-257888 GCA_002072015.1 Radix auricularia | reverse complement strand
CCCCCCCCCCTTTATCCGTCATAGACTCAGTGCATATATATTTTATAGCCAATATTAAAATACTATACTGCGTTGAATTTCTAATTCCCATTTCTTTGGCCCGGACACACACATTTTTACTTTTGTAAGCATTAAGCATTGTATTTCCATTATGATTTTACACGACCTGAAAAGATATTGAAAAATAAATCAATTTTGATTTAGATTAAAATTAAAAGGTATTTTAAAGTTAATCTCTTTCACCGATTTGAGCTGTGGGCCCTTGATGTCGTTTTTGTCTATGTGAGTTATATAGCAATTATTTAAGCGATAAAGATATGAAAATGGATGGATCTTAACCGACCTTTGAGTGTAATGACCTGATAGCCCATATTAAAATTATATGGGGCATTTAACCTCAAATTTGTAGTAATTTTATCTGAGGCCCTGATTGTCGTTTCGTTCACGTTAAAGATTTTATTCACCATTTTGTGTTATGATCTAAACAATAAGAGATAGTATATTAAATATGATCCTAATTGAAATGAACAACTGTTTCAATTTTTTTTAATTGCACCTTTTGGGCCAGGGGGCCCTTAATGTCATGTTTTACTTATGTCTACATATGCGGTGGTTGCGTGGAGCGCATGGAAACATCAACAGATAACGATCTACTTGTTTGTCTACCTTGAGCAGAGGCCAATAAATAAATCTCAAGCAAACATTTCCGTCGTCCAACTGTTCACAGGTCACATTCTACAGTGCCTTGAAGAATATGTTGTAAGGGTATCATGTAACAGCACATAACAATAACAAATATTGAAGAATATGTTGTAAGGGTATCATGTAGCAGCACATAACCATACCAAATATTGAAGAATATGTTGTAACAGTATCATATAGCATCCCATAACCATACCACATATTGAAGACTTTTTTGTAAGGGTATCATGTAGAAGAACATAACCATACCAAATATTGTTTGTAATTTCCATGGGATACAAAATGCCTTTCAATTTGGCCATTTCAAAAAAATATACAGTTTATATATTTTCCGATGATTTGGAAATTCACGTAGCAAAATAAAGCACCGTCTTACTAAATTTTGCAATACTATTTCTATCAAATTACTTTTCTTGGTAAAAAAAACCAAAGAAACAAAAAAAACAACAAAAAAATAAATTTAAAAAAAAAAATTTTAAAAATTAAACAAATTATGCTAAGTACAGCGACAAAATTTTATTATTAATACATAAAAATAATGTTTTTAAAATCTTGATAAAAATCCAATTACTTGCCAAATTATTTTTAAAACATTCATGTTATGTACTTTAAAACCTCTTTGAAAACAATCTCACTCTCTGCCTATTTTGGACACCGTAACTTCTAGAAATCTGCGAATCACATAATTAATATCTTCTTTTTAAAATTATTCTTTTTTAAATGTTTAATTGGGATAAAAGTTTGTGAATTTGGCTGGAAAATAAAAAAGTACAGGGTAAAATGATGTAACACTCTTACATTTAAATAAATAGCCAACCACTGATCATTAACACAGATAATAACATCAACGTATTGTGTTTAGGAAAATGTGCTACATTTTTCTTAGAAGTAGTCTCCAGAACTTTCGCAGTTGTAGATTCACTGCTGCTCTGAGAAGATGTTGGGATTGTTGTAGATTCACTGCTGCTCTGAGAAGATGTTGGGATTGTTGTAGACTCACTGCTGCTCTGAGAAGATGTTGGGATTGTTGTAGGCTCACTGCTGCTCTGAGAAGATGTTGGGATTGTTGTAGACTCACTGCTGCTCTGAGAAGATGTCGCATCAGTTGAACTTGACAAATCAGTTGTACTTCCAGTTGTGTGGAGATCTTACAATGCCACACAAAAAATGGATAGAGAAAAAGAAAACGTGTTCATTTTACACTCAATTGGATTTTCGGACGTAATTCTTATTTTCTTTGAATGACACACACACCTCCCTTAAAATAACTGACAGCGCTACAAACGGTCAAGGTGTTAAAAAAATTCAATGAAATATTACATCCGTAAAACTATAAAATAAAATGTTCTACTTCATGTCCCACAGCAGTGCCCGCTTTATTATTATTATTTATAAAAATATTATAAATACTTTTTCTGATTCATTTCTATTTTACTACAACGTTTATATGCATGACATTCTAGTGGAACACTTTCCTTTGTGCATTTGATCGGGGCACAATAAATGATTCGAGTATATCGAACTTTACTAGCTATTAAAACTTTGTCTTTATAAAGAAATAAATTAAGATTACTTTTTTTAAATTCTACATCCTTAAAATGGCGTAGAGAGATTTATACACTTTTTACATGGCATATTTTATTGGCATTTTGTTTATATAAGGTTTTAGTTACAAAGAAAAAAGATGCATAGTACTTTTGTTAAATTTTAAGGGCTCGATTCTTTTGTAAGTAAAGAAATGTATTAAAAAACAAAACAATTATGATAACTCTAGTAAAATACGTAAAAACGAAATTTTGATTGAAATTTCAGAAAGAAAAAAAAAAATCCTGTAACTGATCGTTTTTTGCCTGATGCGAAAATTAGGGATCGATTTTAATAAATCCTCTTCCAAGAAGGTTAACAAGATCAAATGTAGTAGGCAGACTAATGGCGGCGATAAAAATAATCAGTCAAAATGTCAGATCGATCGAATTTTCTTAATGAATACACAACCAAAAAGTTAATGTAATAAAATGTATACTTTTTTTTTAGGTTATACCTCTGTATAGTTTAAAAACATGTCAATTTATGAGCTAGACTGTCACGGTGCATATTTTGAACAGACTTTTTAACACTCTCCTTTCACATTGTGTAGTGCATATTATAGTGACAATATTATTAATATAAACCGAATATGTAAATTTCTAAGCCAGTCTGTAGAGTGGTGCGCAATATATTTAACATATTTGATAACCCTTTCCCCATGATCAAATCAAGCTGAAAGTTAGCAGACAGACTGTAGGGTTTCTTTTTTTAGCGCATTTTCGAGAAGTCGAATGCGCTATTGCACCCGTTTTGTCCGTCTGTCATCACCTTTGATCACAGCATCCATAAGTCCTAGACCCATGATGTATATATGTTTTTTGTATGTCCTGACCTGCCATTTGTGCATCAACACTCAGTTACTCGATCCGTTAAAAAACCCCGTTAAAACTACCAAAAAAACTTTGCGAATCGAGAGGTAACACTGGCGCAGAGAACGGCCGCCATTGCCGGAAGTCGAATACATCATTTTTCAAGCATTCAAGAGTGGTGCGAAGGCGTGCAAAAGAATTAGTTTGTTTTTTGTGTTTTTTTTTGGTTGACGTCATTAGAATATGTGTAAAAGTTTAGAGAGTTTTACGTCATCATTTGTGGTGACTTGTAGTTAGATTAAAGAGAAAATAAATTTTTTTAAAATGTAAAGAAATGACTTTTAAATAAAAAAAAAATGTCAGGTATATTCATTACACAAGAAAATTCATAAAAAATATGTCTAAAATCTAAACACAATTACTGATAACTACATAATGCTGATATCTAACATAAGTACTGATACATAATACGAAAATGCGCTAACACGTCCTGAGTTCCAAAAGGGACCAGGCTTAACATGATTTTTTTTTTTTCTAAACTATAAATTGTAAATGTAAAACTAGATTATTTTTTGTTTATTGACGTAAGATGCGTTTGATAATTGAAACATTTTTATTCTTAACTCATATGTAAAAATATATATTATAGGGCTGCGGAAATTAACGATTACTTTCGCAATTAATCGGTAAAATTGTATCGATAAAAATTATTTTAATCGATTAAAAGGCAATTAAAAATAAAGAAAATATTTTAAGCAATTTTTCTATTTATTTATAAATAATAAATAATTCATAATTTTGTGTTTTTTGTACGTATAAACTTCTCCATTTAAAAAAGAAAAAATTGAAATGAAAATGTAAACGTTAAATAAGCAGGTTTTTTTTAGGAACATGATATTAAAAAACATTGTTTATACTTGATTAACCATAAAAAAATTAAATTCATTGGCATTAAATTGAACTACTTATATTTAAATATATCTCCTAAACATATTTTTAAAAAAACAATTAAATACTTAGGTTATGGGCATTTTATGAAAGTTTCAGTTTAATGACATCTTATATCGTAGATCTTATTTTCAGCTTTAATCAAATTATCGATTAATTTTTCGGTAACATTTCAAAAGTTAACGATTAAGTTTAGATTAATCGATAAAAGTCCTAATATATATATATATACTAGAGGAAAGTACCCGGCTTCGCACGGGTTTTATTTTAAATGAGGTTTTCTGTAGAAGCGTACTATACTGTTTATTTTCATTTTTAGCAGGTCAAATACAATTGTCTATAAGAAAAGCATAGTTTCTGCAATTCTATACCAACAATCCGAAGACTCTGGCACACCAGTTGAGACTGCACCATCGTGGTAGTGTAATTTACAACTTTCCGCATTCCCATATTCCAGATAGTAGAATTAAAGATTTTCAATTTTTATATAGCTTATATGAGTAATAAAAAAAACACTATACGAGTAAAAAAAAACACTATATTTGAGCACCAGACTCCCTATAATTGTTATAAATATTTTTTCGCCTGTTACCATCGCAGGAGTGTACTCAACAACTTGCCAAAGCTTCATGCTTCTACCTACACGGGAAATAGGAGAATTAGTGATTTTTATTTATCTCAGATAATGGGAAAAAAACTTTGTGCCCCTGGACCCCATGAGTGGGAATTTATGGAACGATTGCCATAATAGTCGGGAGAGTATGCTCAAGAATTTCCAAAAGTTTCATGGTTTTATCTACACGGTAAATTTGAGAATTAGTGATGAGTGAGTTTTTAATATAAGAAAAAAACTACATTTGGGCCCTCGGCTTCCAATGATTGGGAAGTTTAAAATTCTTTTTTTTGTAAATTAGCGTTAGAAGATCGTACTTAACAACCTCCCAAAGTTTCATTCTTCTACCTAAATGGGAAATAGTCGAATCGGGGATTTTCAGTATTTATAAAGCGTATATTAGTTTTTAAAAAAAAAACAACTACATTTGGGCGCCCGGCTCCCAGTAAGTTATAATTTAATTTTTTCCTCACCTATTACCACTGCGGGGAAGTACTCAACAATTTCCTAACATTTAATGCTTTCACATAATCAGAAACCTAATCTTTCTTGAGTCGTGATTGTATTTCATTGTCTGCATTTTGTTAATATATCCCACTTAAGAAAAAGTACATTTTGGACCCCGGCACCACATAAGTGAGAATTTTATTATTTTTTATTCGCCATCATTGCCAGGAGAGTCTGCTCAATAATTTCCAAAAGTTTCATGTTTTTAAGACACGGTACATTAAAGAAATAGTGTTGAGTTTAATTCTAATATAAGAAAAAACATTTGGGCCCCCGTCCCCCAATGAGTGGAATTTATGGAACGAATGCAATTATTGTCGGTAGAGTATGCTCAAGAATTTCCAAAAGTTTCATGGTTTTACCTACACGGTAAATTTGAAAATTAGTGATGAGTGAGATTTTAATATAAGAAAAACCTACATTTGGGACCCCGGTTCCCCATGAGTGGGAAGTTTAAAATTCGTTCTCGCAAAATATCGTTGGGGTGGCGTACTTAACAACTTGCCAAAGTTTCATTCTTCTATCTACACGGGAAATAGTAGATTTTCAATATTTATATAGCGTTTATTTGTTTTTTTTAAATTCATTTGGGCCCCCGGCTCCCCATGATTCGAAATTTTAAAATTATTTTCGGCCAAATATCGTCGAAGTAGCGTAATTAACAACTTGCCAAAGTTTTATGCTTCTACCTTTCCATAAAATGGGATAATTAGTGATTTTCAGTGTTTATATATAGTTCATAAAAGGGAAAAAACTATATTTGGGCCCCCAGCCCCCAGAAAGAGGTAATTTAAATATATTTTTGTCTGTTACCATTGCAGGAGTGTACTCATCCATTTCCTAAAATGTTATTCTTCTGCCTCCTCGAGAAATAGAAAAAATTTTGATTTTCATTTTTTACATAGCTCAAATTAGGAAAAAATGTTTTTGGGCCCCCGGCGCCCATAAGTGTGAATTTATGGAATGAAACCTATTTAAGAACCTTCCCCATATGATTGTGTGTACGTTTACGAAATGTCACTTTACTGGTATGCCTGGATCTTGAGTTATTAGGGAACAGACAGACAGACAACAAATGCGACTTATATATATACTAGAGGCAAGTACCCGGCTTCTCAAGAAATTGAAATGAGGTTTTCTGTAGAAGCTAGCTATACTGTTTATTACCATTAAGTTAAAGGGTACATTTATCTTAAAGCAGGTCAAATACAATTTCCTATCAGAAAAGCACAGTGTCTGCAATTCTCTACCAGCAATCCCAAGACTCTTGCACACAAGTTAAGACTGCACCATCGTGATAGTGTAATTAACAACTTTCACAATTCCCATTATTCCAAATAGTAGAATTAAAGATTTTCAATTTGTATATAGCTTATATGAGTATAAAAACAACACTATATTTGGGCATCAGCCTCCCTATAAGTGTTTAAAATTTTTTTCGCCTTTTAACGTCGCAGAAGTGTACTCAACAACTTTCGAAAATTTCATACTGCTACCTACTCGGGTATTGGAGAATTAGTGGTTTTTAAATTTTATAAACGTTGGCCCCACATGAGCAGGATTTTAATATTTTTTCTTTGTTAATTTTCGCCGTGAGTGCCTCCTTAACAAATTTCCAAACTTGTATGCTTCTACCGTCACCGAAAATTAGAGAATACGTGATGAGTCTGTTTTTTTTTTAAAAATACAAATGCATTTGGGCCCTTCTCCCCAGGGGGGGTGATTAATTGTTACTTCTCTTACCATTGCGGATATGTATTGCTCAACTTCCCAACGTATCATGCTGCTACCTAAACGGGAAATAGGAGAATTAGTAATTTTCTCTCATATAAAGAAGAAAACTATATTGGGCCACGGCCCCCCTTAGAAAGATAATTTAAATATGTTTTCACCTGTTACCATTGGAGATGTGAAATACAGTTCATTTAAGGAAAAAATACATTTGGGCACACCAGCCCCACCCTGAGTGAGAATTAAAAAAACAACTTTTTATCACATTTTTTACGTATACGGTAAATTTGAGAATTAGGGATAATAAGGTTTTTAATGTAAGAAGAAACTACATTTGGGCGCCTAGCCCCCTAGAGTGGGAATTTTAAAATTAATTTTTGCGATTTAGCGTTAGGAGAGTGTTTTTAACAATTTATTACAGTTTCATTCTTCTACCTACACGGGAAATATTCGAATGGGGGATTTTCAGTATTATATAGCGTATAGTAGTAAAAATAAATACATTTTGGGCCCCCGACTCCCCATGAGTTGGAAGTTTAAAATTATATCTCGCAAAATATGGTCGGGGTAGCGTACACCAACTTGCCAAAGTTTCTTACTTATACCTACACGGGAAACAGGAGAATTAGTGATTTTAAATTTTTATATAGCTCATATAGCAAAAAAATTTGGGCCACTGGACCCCCAGAAAATGATAATTGAAATATATTTTTACCTGCTATAATTTGGGTAATGTACTAAACAATAATCCTAAAATTTCATGCTTCTGCCTACTCCGGAAATAGGAGAATTAGTTATTGTCAATTTTATATACCTGAACTAAGGGGGGAAAAATGTTTTTTGGCCCCAAGGCCCCATGAGTGGGAATTTAGGGAATGATTGCTATTATTGTCGGGAGAGTATGCTCAAGAATTCCCAAAAGCTTCATGGTTTTACCTACACGGTAAATTTGAAAATTAGTGATGAGTGAGTTTTTAATATAAGATAAAACTACATTTGGGCCCCCGGCCCCCAATGAGTGGGAAGTATAAAAATTGTTTGTGCAAATTAGCGTTAGGAGAGTGTACTAAACAATATCCTAAAATTTCATTCTTCTGCCTTTTCGAGAAATAGAAAAATTGTTGATTTTCATTTTTTATAGAACTCAAATAAGGAAAAAAAAGTTTTTGGGCCCCCGGCGCCCATGAGTGTGAATGTATGGAATAAAACCTATTTAAGAACCTTCCCCATATGATTGTGTGTACGTTTACCAAATTTCACTTGATTGGGTCGTCTGTATCTTGAGTTATTAGGGAACAGACAGACAGACAGGCAGACAGACAGACAACAAATGCGTCTTATATATATATATAAGACTAGAGGCAAGTACCCGGCTTCTCACGGGTTTTAAATGAGGTTTTCTGTAAAAGCATACTATACTGTTTTTTTTGCATGAAGTAAAAGGGTACATTTATCTTACAGCAGGTCAATAGAAACATGTGGGAACACCAGCCCCACCCTGAAAGAGAATTTTAAATCAATTTTCTCCATTTTTGTTGGGAGAGTATGCTCAAGAATTTCCAAAAGTTTCATGGTTTTACCTACACGGTAAATTTTAGAATTAGTGATGGGTGAGTTTTTAATATAAGAAAAAACTACATTTGGGCCCCCGGCCCCCATTGAGTGGGAAGTTTAAAATTCTTTTTTTTTTTGCAAATTAGCGTTAGGAGAGTGTACTTAACAACTTCCCAAAGTTTCATTCTTCTACCTACACGGGAAATAGTAGAATGGGTGATTTTCGGTATTTATATAGAGTATATAAGTAAATAAAACTACATTTGGGTCCCCGGCTCCCCCTGAGTGGGAAGTTAAAAAATGTTTATCGCAAAATATCGACGGAGTAGCGTACTTAACAACTTGCCAAAGTTTCATGCTCTACCTATCCGTAAAATATGATAATTAGTGATTTTTAGTTTTTATATATACTTCATATAAGGATAAAAAAACTAAATTTGGGCCCCCAGCCCCCAGAAAGAGGTAATTTAAATAAATTTTTGCCTGTTACCATTGCGGTAGTGTACTTAACAATTTCCTAAAATTTCATGCCTCTGCCTCCTCGAGAAATAGAAAATTGTTGATTTTCATTTTTTATACAGCTCAAATAAGGAAAAAAAATTGTTTGGCCCCCCCGGCGCCCCTGAGTGTGAATTTATGGAACGAAACCTATTTAAGAACCTTCCCCATATAATTGTGTGTACGTTTACTAAATTTCACTTGACTGGGTTGTCTGGATCTTGAGTTATTAGGGAACAAATAAACACACACTCATACAACAAATGCGTCTTATATATATATATATAGATATATATAGATACTAGAGGCAAGTACCCGGCTTCACACGGGTTTTAAATAACGTTTTCTGTAGAAGCGTACTTTGTTATTTATGTGCATGAAGTAAAAAGATAAATTATCTTCAAGCAGTTCAACTACAATTGCCTATCAAAAAAGCATAGTGTCTGCAATTCTAGACCAGCAATCCCAAGACTCTGGCACACCAGTTAAGACTGCACCATCGTGATAGTGTAATTAACAACTTTCTGAATTCCCATTACTCCAAATTGTAGAATTAAAGATTTTCAATTTTTATATAGATTATATGGGAAAAAAACACTATATTTAGGCACCAGGCTCCCA
This sequence comes from Radix auricularia, assembly GCA_002072015.1. Classification (NCBI taxonomy): domain Eukaryota; kingdom Metazoa; phylum Mollusca; class Gastropoda; family Lymnaeidae; genus Radix; species Radix auricularia. Next base: position 248,318 of record MUZC01004610.1, on the reverse strand, counting down.
ATAAGTATTTTAAATATATTTTTTTCGCCTGTTACAATCGCACATGTGTACTCAACAACTTTCGAAAATTTTATACTTCTCCCTACTCGGACATAGGAAATTTAGTGGGTTTTTTAAAAATTTTTAAACGTTGGCCCCACATGAGAAGGAGTTTTAGAATTTATACTTTGTTAATTGTCATCGTGAGTGCCTCCTCAACAAAGTTCAAAACTTTTATGCTTCTATCGTCACCGAAAATTTGAGAATAAGTGATGAGTCTGTTTTTATATCAGAACAAATACATTTGGGCCCCGGCCCCCAGGGGAACTATTTTTGTTTACTACTCTTTCCATTGAAGTTATGTATTTCTCAACTTCCCAAAGTATCATGCTTCTACCTAAACGTGAAATAGGAGAATTATTATTTTTTACTTTTTATATCGCTCATATAAAGAAGAAAACTACATTGGGCCCCGGCCCCTTAGAGATATAATTTAAATATGTTTCCCCTGTTACCATTGGAGATGTGAAATACAGCTCATTTAAGGTAAAAAATACATTTGGGCTCACCAGCCCCACCCTGAATAAGAATTTTAAAAAACTTTTAATCAATTTTTGTTGGGTGAGAGTGCTCAAAAACTTCCAAAAGTTTTATGTCTTTACGTATACGGTAATTTTAAGAATTAGAGATAATACGGTTTTAATGTAAAAAAAAATCTACATTTGGGCCCCAGGCTCCCTGTGAGTGATAATTTAAATATTTTTTTCACCTGTTACCACTGCGAAAGTGTACTCAACAATTGCCTACAATTCCATGCTTCTGCCCCCTCGAGAAATAGAGAAATTGTTGATTTTCATTTTTAATATAGCTCAAAAAAGGAAAAAAAATGTTTTTGGGCCCCGGTGCCCATGAGTGTGAATTTATGAAACGAAATCTATTTAAGAACCTTCCCCATATCATTGTGTGTACGTTTACTAAATTTCACTTTACTGGGTTGTCTGGATCTTGAGTTATTAGGGAACAGACAGACAGACAGATGCGTCTTATATATATACGAGCAAAATACCCGTGCTACGCTACGGGGTAGGCACAATAAGAGTAACATTATTTAGTTTTGGGTCTCAAATTCTCCTTAAAAATTAATATAAACGGATCTGGAAATTAGGGTTGTGATAAATCAAACTCTTCTTAATAAAAACAAAGATAAGTGTGTCGAGAAAAATAGTCATTTTATTAGTTTAAATATTACCCATCAATTTTGGTATTTCTGCTTTAATATAGCAACATCATTATCATCCGTGGCTCTACAGCCCATTTAGGGACCTGGCTTGCTCAACCACATCCTTCCATTCAGATCGATTGAAGGCTTTCTTTCACCATACTAGAACCCCTTTAATAACGCATGGTATATTCTCTACCAGAATAACACATGTCGTTAACAGTTACAAAAAGATAACGGTCAAAGTTCACTTTCTTTTCACGTGAGTCAAAACATTAAAACAATATCTTTCCACAGGATTTCTTTGGTTCCTAGAAATAGCTCGCTAAACACCCATTTCATTTATATTCTAAGCATGAAATTAGTTCAAGACGAATATGATATTTTTAGCCAGATAATATTTGTGAATATTGTGGCTTGGGGAGAGTAGAAAATATGGTTTACTTGTTTTAAAGGCACATGTTCCTTTGACGTGAATAAAAACATAAGAACAATGCTGCTTTTTAAGAAAATGGTGAGAAATTGATCTTCTTATATGTCAATCTTTATATATTCCCGCACATTTTCTCTAATCGTAAAAATTCACTTTATATCAATCTTTTTTCCCGTTGTAAACTATTTATCTAATAAACTCAAAACAGCTTGGCACAAAATGAATTGTTGTCAGTGTGCTTTTCGACATAACACGGACTTCCTTATGCTAGATCCTATTTATATGTCGTAATACCTGTGATATTTCTTTACACTTAATATATTTACCCCTTAAAGAACAGTTTTTACCCGAAGCGTATGTCATGCAACCGCATTGTTCGAGAAATGTACCCAATTTTGTTAATGGATTTTTCATCATTCGTTAGGTCTTAGAGTAAAATACATGTGTTAAGATTACTTTTTTCATTTGAAAAGCTCTCCAAAACATTATTTCTATTTCTAGGCTAAGCATGAAATGAATAGGATTTTTTTTTGCGCCAGATACTTTACTTTAGTTATGCAAATACTATTTTCTATTTGGTGGTTGGACACTTCGACCCCGGACGATTCGACCCCGGACGGTTCGACCCTGGCAGTTTGACCACAGGACGTTTTGTCCCCGGTCGTTTTGACACCGGTAGGTTCGACCACGGAAGGTTCGACCCCGGGGTGATTCGATCACGGACTATTCCGCCAAGGGACGTTTCGACCCCGAACGTTTCAACCCCTTTCTATCTACACCATAGAAAATTATTATTATTTTGTTTGTATATATAATTTTAAAAATACTGGTTGTCATGTTAGAGGCGCAACATTAGCAGACATAGAAATAACCAAATCACACACATACGCACATAGCTCTCCCCCCCACACACACAAACTTGCACCAATAGAAAACTCTACAGTTTTAGTCATAACACGTACCATAATATTGCATTATTCTAGCAATAAGTGTTTTTTATGTAAGCTTTTTCATTCATCTACCAATTAATCCACAACATCCATTCCTTTATAGTTTATGCAGGCCCTTTATTTAGGACAAATTAGATTTATTTTTATTGAGCTGTTTAATACTTATGTGATTGGGATGCGTAGTGTTGGGTAGATTTTTTAATATTGTCTATTTGTTTAAAAAACACGTTGAATCGCAAGGTTTGGGTTTAAAATTTTACACTGCTGGTTTTCTTAATCTTTGCAAAAAGGACATTATCAGTGGCTAAAAAATAGTGACACTCAGGGCTCGGAAATATTATAAACTCATGACCCAAGAAATGAAAAGCACCCTTCAAATAGCTCACAAAGTTGCCCCTCTTTATAAAAATTACAATTCCGCTATTTAACTTACAACAGTGTATAGATCTAAATGCATATAAACGTACCATTTTTTAATTTTAAAATCCCTGAGCGTTTACTTTCAATAGGAATTTCCTTAATGACAGTTTATAATGAAATCGATCCAAAACACTCACTTGTATTAAGTAAGCACATAAGAGAAATACCTCTTCCTCCTAACAAATATTTGCAATTGTTTTTTTTATGATAAATCATTCGTTGAATGCTTCAAAAGCGGTTCCGTGTTAATTTTTCTTTAAGAAATTTTTTTCTCTGTAATTTTGACTTGTTATAAGCCAGTATAAAATTTGCCTCCATCCGATTATATACATAGATGTATAAAAGCTTATATTAAAATGTAAAATTGATATATCGTCTTCAATTAAATAACTTCTTTACATTTATTTCTATAGCTATTTAACAGTGACTAATGGAAATTTGTTCAAACCATTTTCTTTTGATTTTATTATTGTAAAATACAATTAAAATGTTTAGAAAGGTTCCATTTCCTTTACAAATAAATATGCACCAATCTTACCCAATTACATATTATAACTATAAATAATGCAATTTCAACAGCGACTATAAGTTCTTTTCACAGTTTATTTTCCATTGTGGCAATTCATGCGAGTAATTATCCAACTAATGCACAATGGCTCATTTCTTCTAATATCAAACATAAAGTAAAAACCATCTCTGACGTAAAATCATAATGGTTTTGCGCGCCGTAAAAAAACAATTAAGTGGCGTCAGGAAGCTTTTATTATATTAATTTATTTGATGTTACTTTTTATCTTGATTATAATCCGAATGTGTGAATATGCATGTGTGCGAGTGTGTTTATGTGTATGTGTGTATGTGCGTCTGTGTGTGCGTGTGACTGTGTGTTTGTATTAGTTGTGAAATAACGATTTATTTCATTGATTGCTAAAAGTGAAATTAAATATTGAAAAGACGTTACCACGTAATCTTTTATGTATAGTTAAAATTATGCACTGAATTATGAAAAATTCCGTTAATTTTATGAACACAAGTTTCTGCCGATGCGATCTGCATAGGTGCTTGAATAAAAGATAACGGGAAGTCATTGAATGTGACTTAAAAAACTGTTCATGAGAAGAACAATCTCCAATGATTTTTTCAGAGATGGTTTTTACTTTATGTTTGATTTTAGAAGAAATGAGCCCTTGCGCATTAGTTGGATGATTACTCGCATGAATTGCCACAATGGAAAATAAACTGTGAAAAGAACTTATAGTCGCTGTTGAAATTGCATTATTTATAGTTGCAATATTTAATTGGGTAAGATTGGTGCATATTTTTTTGTAAAGGAAATGGAACCTTTCTAAACATTTTAATTGTATTTTACATACGAAAATGGTTCGAACGAATTTCCCTTAGTCACTGTCAAATAGCTATAAAAATAAATGTGAAGAAATTATTTAATTGTAGACGAAATATCAATTTTACATTTTAATATAAGCTTTTATACATCTATGTATATAATCGGATGGAGGCAAATTTTATACTGGCTTATAACAAGTCAAAATTACAGAGAATAAAAATTTAATAAAAGAAAAATCACCACGGAACCGCTTTTGCAGCATTCAACGAGTGATTTATCATAAAAAACAATTGCAAATATTTGTTAGATGTAAGAGGTATTACTCTTAGGTGCTAACTTAATACAAGTGAGTGTTTTGGATCGATTTCATTATAAACTGTCATTAAGGAATTTCGTATTGAAAGTAAACGTTCAGGGATTTTAAATTTTTAAAAAATGGTACGTGTATAAGCATATAGATCTATACACTGTTGTAAGTTAAATAGCGGAATTGTAATTTTATAAAGAGGGGCAACTTTGTGAGCTATTTGAAGGGTGCTTTTCATTTCTTGGGTCATGAGTTTATAATATTTCCGAGCCCTGAGTGGCACTATTTCTTAGCCACTGATAATGTCCTTTTTGCAAAGATTAAGAAAACCAGCAGTGTAAAATTTTAAACCCTAAACTTGCGATTCAACGTGTTTTTTTAAACAATTAGACAATATTGAAAAATCTCCCCAACCCTTTGCATCCCAATCACATAAGTATTAAACAGCTCAATAAAAATAAATCTAATTTGTCGTAAATAAAGGTCATGCATAAACTGTAAAGGAATGGATGTTATGGATTAATTATTAGATGAATGAAAAAGCTTACATAGAAAAGACTTATTGCTAGAATAATGCAATATTATGGTACGTGTTATGGTTAAAACTGTGGAGTTTTCTATTGGTGCAAGTTTTTGTGTGTGGGGGAGGGGCTATGTGCGTATGTGTGTGTGATTTGGTTATTTCTATGTCTGCTAATGGTGCGCCTCTAACATGACAACCAGTATTTTTAAAATTATATATACAAACAAAAATAATAATAATTTTCTACGGTGTAGATAGAAAGGGGTTGAAACGTTCGGGGTCGAAACGTCCCTTGGCGGAATTGTCCGGGATCGAATCACCCCGGGGTCGAACCTTCCGTGGTCGAACCGACCGGAGTCGAAACGACCGGGGACAAAACGTCCTGTGGTCAAACTGCCAGGGTCGAACCGTCCGGGGTCGAA
>MUZC01004610.1:221456-241244 GCA_002072015.1 Radix auricularia | reverse complement strand
TTTATTATATTAATTTATTTGATGTTACTTTTTATCCTGATTATAATCCGAGTGTGTGAATATGCATGTGTGCGAGTGTGTTTATGTGTATGTGTGTAAGTGCGTCTGTGTGTGCGTGTGACTGTGTGTTTGTATTAGTTGTGAAATAACGATTTAATTCATAGATTGCTAAAAGTAAACTTAAATATTGAAAAGACGTTACCACGTAATGGTTTATGTATAGTTAAAATTATGCACTGGATTATGAAAAATTCCGTCAATTTTATGAACACAAGTCTCTGCCGATGCGATCTTTGTGGGTGCTTGAATAAAAGATAACGGGAAGTCATTGAATTTGACTTAAAAAAACGGTTAATGAGAAGATCAATCTCCAATCATTTTTTCAGAGATGGTTTTACTTTATTTAAGAAGAATTTAGCCCTTGCGCATTAGTTGGACGATTACTCGCATGAATTGCCTCAATGGAAAATAAACAGTGAAATGAACTTATAGTCGCTATTGAAAGTGCATTATTTATAGTTATAATATGTAATTGGATAAGATTGAGGCTAATTAGCGCTAATTAAAAAAATGGAACCTTTCTAAATTTTTAATTGTATTTTACAATAATAAAATCACACGAAGATGGGTCGAACTAATTAATTTCTTTTAGTCACTGTTAAATAACTATAGAAATAAATGTGAAGAAATTATTTAATTGCAGACGAAATATCAATTTTACATTTTAATATAAGCTTTTATACATCTACGTATATAATCAGATAGAGGCAAATATTCTACGGGCGTATAACAAGTCAAAATTACAGAAAATGAAATTTCTTAATAGAAAAATTAACACGGAACCGCTTTTGAAACATTTAACAAGTGATTTATCATAAAAACAATTGCAAATATTAATTAGGAGGAAGATTTATTTCTCTTAGGTGCTTATTTAATACAAGTAAGTGTTTTGGATCGATTTCATTATAAAATGACAATAAGGAACTTCGTATTGAAAGTAAACGCTCAGGGATTTTAAATAATAAAATGGTACGTGTATAAGCGTTTATACACTGTTGTAAGAGTGGTGTTAAATAGCGGAAATGTAATTTTGTTATAGAGGATCAACTTTTTAGACTATTTGAAGTGTGCTTTTTGTTAAGTAACACAAGAAGTAAATTGAAAGGCGCGCGTTTGTAATGGTTCCAACGCCTGCGAGGTGCATTGTTCAGGTTATCGACATTTTTTTTATTTTAAAAAATCATTTATTTTTGTTATCACAGTGAAAATCTTTGAGCCACTTGAGCTGTTATGAGTTTATTAGATGAATAGTATACAACGGGAATAAAGATTGATATAAAGTGAATTGTTACTATTAGAAAAAATGTGCGGGAATATATAATGATTTACATAAAATTTATAAGGAGATCAATTTCTCACCATTTTCTTAAAAATCAGCATTGTTCTTTTGTTTTTATTCACGTTAAAGTAATATGTGCCTTGAAAACAAATAAACCATATTTTCCACTCTCCCCAAGTCACAATATTGACAAAAAATATCTGGCTAAAAATATCCTATTCGTCTAGAACGACTTTTATGCTTAGACTATAAATGAAATGGGTGTTAAGCGAGCCATTTCTAAGAACCAAAGGAATCATTTGGAAAGATATTGTTTTCATGTTTTGATTCACATGGAAAAAAAGTGAGCCTTGCCCGTTAGATTTTTTAAAACTGTTAACGTCATTTGTTATTCACGTAGAATATATAGCATGCGTTATTAAAGGGGTTCGAGCATGGGGAAAAAAGCCATCAATCGATATGAATGTCAGGATGTGGTTGAGCAGGCCGGGGCCCTAACATGGGCTGTAGCTGGAAGGATGTGGTAAGCAAGCCAGTGCCCTGCGTGGGCTGTAGAGACACGGATGATAATGATGATGCTATATTAAAGCAGGAATACCAAAGTTGATGGGTAATACTTAAATTAATAATATTTTTATTTTTCTTGACACACTAATCTTTGTTTTTATTAAGAAGGGGTTTGATTTATCACTACTCTAATTTCCAAATGAGTTTACATTCATTTTTAAGGAGAATTTGTGACCCAAAACTAAATAAAGTTATTCTTATTGTGCCTACCCCGTAGCGTAGTACGGGTATTTTGCTCGTCTTTTATATAATGCGCCTAAGCGCGTCCGTCAGTGTGTGTGAAGCCCCTATACCACGCAACTCTTGCTAACTTTTTAAAAATTGAAAATATAGACGTAAAATCATATTGATTTTGGGTTTGAGATTAACAGAGGGTGTGGTTTTGAGCGCCGTAAAAAAAAATTAATTGGCGTCATGAAGCTTTTATTATATTAATTTATTTGATGTTACTTTTTATCTTGATTATAATCCGAGTGTGTGAATATGCATGTGTGCAAGTGTTTTTATGTGTATGTGCGTCTGTGTGTGCGTGTGACTAAGTGTTTTTATTATTTGTAAAATAACGATTTATTTCATAGATTGCTAAAAGTGTAATTAAATATTGAAAAGACATTACCACGTATTCTTTTATGTATAGTTAAAATTATGCACTGGATTATGAAAAATTCCGTTAATTTTATAAACACAAGTTTCTGCCGATGCGATCTGCATGGGTGCTTGAATAAAAGATAACGGGACGTCATTGAATGTGACTTAAAAAACTGTTAATGAGAAGAACAATCTCCAATGATTTTTTCAGAGATGGTTTTTACTTTATGTTTGATTTTAGAAGAAATGAGCACTTGCGCATTAGGTAGATGATTACTCGCATAAATTGCCACAATGGAAAATAAACTGAAAATAATTTATAGTCGCTGTTGAAATTGCATTATTTATAGTTATAATATGTAATTGGGTAAGATTGGTGCATATTTATTTGTAAATGAAATGGAACCTTTCTAAACATTTTAATTGCATTTTACAATAATAAAATCATACGAAAATGTTTCGAACGAATTTCCCTTAGTCACTTTTAAATAGCTATAGAAATAAATGTGAAGAAATTATTAAATTGTAGACGAAATATCAATTTTACATTTTAATATAAGCTTTTATACATCTATGTATATAATCAAATGGAGGCAAATTTTATCCTGGCTTATAACAAGTCAAAATTACAGAGAATAAAATTTTCTTAAAGAAAAATTAACACGGAACCGCTTTTGAAGCATTCAACGAGTGATTTATCATAAAAAACAATTGCAAATATCTGTTAGTAGGAAGATGTATTTCTCATAGGTGTTTACTTAATACAAGTAAGTGTTTAGGATCGATTTCAATATAAACTGACATTAGGAAATTCATATTCAAAGTAAACGCTAAGGGATTTTAAATAATAAAATGGTACGTGTTTAAGCGATAATACACTGTTGTAAGAGTGGGAGTTAAATAGCGGAATTGTAATTTTTATAAAGAGGGGCAACTTTGTGAACTATTTGAAGGGTGCTTTTCGTTTCTTGGGTCATGAGTTGATAATATTGCCGAGCCCTGAGGGGCACTATTATATAAGAATTACGGACATTTAGACTCCGGACGGTTCGACCCTGCCAGTTCGATCACAGGACGTTTCGTACCCAGGAGGTTTTGACCCCGGTCAGTTCGACCACCGACGGTTCGACCCCGGACAGTTCGACCACAGGACGTTTCGACCCGAAGGTGTTTCGACCCCGGACGTTTTGACCCCTATCCATCTACACCGTATAAATTTATTATTATATTTTGTATATATACTTTTTAAAATTTAGTTTTTGGTATAAAAATTATTCAGCATAATATTAATATTATTTATTATGCATTAAAAATTAAATTCAGTTTAAAATAGTTATATGTAACGTTTAATTTACGATTATTTGAAAAAGTACGTATACGTATAACCAGTCAACATTCATCGTACATTTATGATTGTGATATTTGTGCGATTCAAAACCTATCTAAATCCACCCCAAACTCAATCAGATGTAATCGGGCAATAAAATGGCAATGTGATCTTATTGTCCTTTCTAAAGGTGCCTACATTCTCGCTGCGCCCCCACCTTACTTTATTTACTTTTCCCATAACCTTCGCCAGCACACGGCGTGATGTGCTGGTCACTGAGTCAGCCTTTGTAACATGTTTAAAAATACTGACAACTTTGTACGTCTTATTAAAATCAGTATTTATGCGAGTGAGGTCTTCACATGTTAAGGTACATAAGAAGTAAATTGAAGGGCGCGCGTTTGTAATGGTAACAATGCCTGCGAGGTGCATTGTTCAGCTTATCGACAAAAAATCATGTATTTTTGTTATTACAGTGAAATTATTTGAGCCACTTAAATATATACATCTTTAAAACCCAATTTAACTTAGGTACTTTTTAAGTGTGTTTGGGATAAGAGTTTAAATTCTGTTTTTAATTTCTAATTAATAACATACCAAAAATTAATGAAAAATAATAATAGTAATAAAATAACACATTATAAATGAAAAAATCTGAGTTTAGAAACGAAATGGTCGAAACGTCCGGGATCGAAACTACTCAAAACGTCCTAGGGTCGAACCGCCCGTGGTCGAACCGACCGGAGTCGAAATGACCTGGGGACGAAACGTCCTGTGGTCGAACTGCCAGGGTCGAACCATCCGGGGTCAAATCGTCCGGGGTCGAAGAGTCCAACCACCAAATAGAAAATACTTTTGCACAACTAAAGTAAACCAGCAGGGTACATTTTCAGCTCAAACCGTGCGATTTAAGGTGTTTCTTTAAAACAAATTAACTCATACATACCTTAATTTAGCATCAATATTCACATAATTAATATATGGCGCATAAAACAATCATATTCATTTGACTAAGGCCATGCTTAGCCTAGCAATAGATAATAATGTTTTGGAGATTTTTTCCCATGAAAAAAAAAAATCTTAAAACATGTATTTTACTCTAAAACCTAACGAATGATGAAACATCCATTTTGAAAAATTGGGTACATTTCTCGAACAATGTGATTGCAGGACATACGCTTCGGGTAAAAACTGTTCTTTAAGGTTTAAATATATCGAGTGTAAAGAAATATCACGGGTATTACGACTTATAAATATGATCTAGCATAAGAAAGTGCGTGTTATATTGAAATAACACACTTGACAACAACTCATTTTGTGCCAAGCTGTTTATTAGATGCATAGTATACAACGGGAATAAAGATTGTTATAAAGTGAATTGATACTATTAGAAACATAAAATTTATAAAGAGATCAATTCCTCACCATTTTCTTTAAAAAACAGCGTTGTTCTTATGTTTCTATTCACTTTAAAGAAACATGTGCCTTTACAACAAATAAACCATTTTTTTCACTCTCCCATAGCCACAATATTCACAAATATTATCTTGCTAAAAATATCCTATTCGCCAGGAACTAATTTCATGCTTAGACTATAAATGAAATGGGTGTTTAGCGAGATATTTCTAAGAACCTAAGGAATCATGTTTAAAGATATTGTTTTCATGTTTTGATTCACGTGAAAAGAAATTGAGCCTTGCCCGTTAGAATTTTGTAACTGTTAACGATATTTATTATTTTGGTAGAGTATATAGCATGCGTTATAAAGGGGTTCGAGCATGGCAAAAGAAAGCCATTAATCGATCTGAATGGAAGGATGTGGTTGAGCAAGCCAGGGCCCTACATGGGCTGTAGCTGGAAGGATGTGGTATAGCAAGCCAGGGCCCTACATGGCATGTAGAGCCACGGATGATAATAATGATGCTATATTAAAGCAGAAATACCAACATTGATGGGTGATATTTAAATTAATAATATTTTTATTTTTCTCGACACAAATATCGATGTTTTTATTAAGAAGAGGTTTTATTTATCACTACCCTAATTTCCAGATGCGTTTACATTAATTTTTAAGGCGAATGTGAAACCAAAAACCAAATAAAGTTATTCTTATTGTGCCTACCCCGTAGCATAGCACGGGTATTTTGCTCGTTTATATATATATATAGTCAAACTATTTGAATTTTACGACTTACTTTACATAAATATTAAAATGTTATATCAAAGCAAAATAAGTTTGTACCTATCTCCATACAAAGAAACGAATATTGGTAGAAGCAAGGGTTATCATATACCCTAGTAGAGTTGGGTAATTTTACATAGACGTTCGCACAATTTTCTCCGGAAGCATTAGACGGTTCACTGGCTTCTGTCTTCCACAAACCGTACAACTCTGTGGCCACATTACCGTCGGCCTCCCACACCCAGGTTCCCTCTACAGCAATGTCATTAGCACCAATCCACAATTGGCCTCCTGTAGTTTCAATACAGTAAAAAATTTATAACAGGTTTAGTTTTCATGCTTGATAAATGTTATAATGTAAACCTATAGTTTAAATGTGAAAACGTGCAAATATAAAATGTGCTTGAATACAATGTTTAGTAAAATTAACTCTGGATAAATTAGTTTTCATATGTCTGAATATAGGTTAAATAAAATTATATTTTATTTATTCACCGCCTAAAATCAGAACTTTTCCACGAAATAGTGGAGTGTCATTCATGATTTCTCTAAGAAACAGTTCAATGACTCGTAGGGAGTGAGTAGATAACATATAAGCCTAATCCGTTATTATCATAGATGCGTGTTTGAGTTTGTTTGATTCAGGGCATGGAACCTTCATGTTGGATACAGATGTTTCATTTGCTGATAAATTTTAAATCCACAATGGGCGGTTCTAACGCCTGTCAATAAATCTGCTGCAATTCCTGTTGTTGCAAAAAATTTAACGCATTTTCATTGTCCTCGTGTAAAATACATCTAAGTATTGTTAACGTACGTCTTTCCGGAGCCTCCAGGCCCATCAAAGTATTGTAAAGGTACGTCTTTCCGGAGCCTCCAGGCCCATCAAAGTATTGTAAAGGTACGTCTTTCCGGAGCCTCAAGACCCATCAAAGAATTTTTTATGTACGTCTTTCCGGAGCCTAAAGGCCCATCAAAGAATTGTTAATGTACGTCTTTCCGGAGCCTCAAGGCCCATCAAAGAATTTTTTATGTACGTCTTTCCGGAGCCTAAAGGCCCATCAAAGAATTGTTAATGTACGTCTTTCCGGAGCCTCCAGGCCTATCAAAGTATTGTAAAGGTACGTCTTTCCGGAGCCTCCAGGCCCACCAATAAAGAAGAATCGTGATTTGGCGTTGCTATCACCAAGCGATGTTAATATCTCCTCAAAAATTAGCCTTTGTAAAGGATTCAACGTAGGAAATAAACTATTTGCTTTTTCTGCCTGTTCGGTTGTATCAAAAAACGTGCTCTACATTTTGAATCGGACCTGGTTCAGGAAAATTGAAATCGCTACATTTCATTTTATATAGTTTGAAATATTACCTAAAAATTGGTTAGGCTTTGGAAAACAATGGGCGCTTAAGGCGTCACGGCGCCTAGCACAACCTTGTGTATTACCCGTCAATAATGAAGGAAGTTTTCAAAGTAGATATATATTTCAGTTTTTTTCATGGTCCATTTTGTCTGAAAGCCGCATAGTAAATAATAAAAAAATGTGAAGACAATGAGAGAAAAATTTAAACTCATTTACATAATGAACAATTATATGCCGACGTTGTTTTTTCAGTATATTTTTCAATGCTATTTTTTAGCGGTACGCTTTCAAATACATGAATAATAATGACATACTCATAATAATAGTCTGCATAGTGAATTACGCACAGCATAAAGTGATACTACAGCAAATAATTTTTAGTTTCGAAGTATTCACAAATATTGCTGAGGAGTCAGCCGGAAATTAACTTGTGGTATTGAATAGTGCTCACCAATAAATAATGCAGCAAAGTTCGTTAAAAATATTATGCCACTGTAGTGTGATCCACATCAAGCACATCTGTAATTTGGAGCCTTTTAAGCTTCATAGATGATTATGACTGGTCAGTTTATTCGCCCATTTGCCAATATATTATAAACACAACATTACCAAAGCATTTGAAAATTGAATTGTAATTTATGCACATGTTATAACAGTGAAATTTTACTTTGCAAAAAATGCTGTAAGCAAAGTGTATCATGTGTGATTTGAAGCCGTTAAAAATTCACTGATGATTAGGACTTGTCAGTTTAATCGCCATTTTATCCATACAATAAGCAAAGTAACTCATAATTAAAGTTTAATTTAGAAGTGTTAGTAACCACATACGTTTTTATTGTAAAGTCAGCAGCTTTTCAAACTGTATTATGACTTGTAAGTTTATGCGCCCATTAATCAATACTTTGTTACCTCCACATTAAAAAAAGATTTAAACAAAATAAATTGACTATTTACAAATATGAATATCAAAGAACTATGTATTAGGCTTGAAACCTTTGAAGTAAAACTTATCACAGGGTAAATTAAAATATTAAAGTATCAACAGTTAATCGAATATATAATTTAATATACACTTTTTAAGAATCTAAATAAATGTTTTCATTATTGTCAGGTCAGCACCCTTTCCAGTTATATATTAAAACCAATGTTCAAAATTAGTCTGAGATGCATTAAAATATTACATATAAATGATACTGAAACAAAAACTGTTGCGGATGGGGGGGCATATTTTTAAAAAATATTATATTTTAAACACACAAATGTGCGCTCTCATAGAGTATAGAAGAAAAACAAACGCTAAACTAAAGCATTGCTGCGTAGGTTTCTGACATAATATTTTCATAACACATCATTCATTTGTATCTTTAAATTTGTTCATTGTTACTGAGATCGATGCAACGCACGACAGGTCTGCAAGAGTAATATGAAAACTTTAATTTATTTTATTATTTATTGTTTTATTCATTTATTTCTGAATTGAACAATTTGATGCGGACGTTCGAAAAGAATCATTTTTGGAGCGCTGGTTTCGAACATTTGTAGCGTCATCGGGACACACATTTTTATTGAGTATTTTTGGTGCGCTGCTTTCTTAAAATAGTAGCGTGACGGACAGACAAACAGACTAAACATACATTGCAAATTATACATATTGATAGATATTAGGGCTGGTAAAGATTAAATTACATTTAATCGTTGACTTTAGAAAAATGAACTATTTATTTCATGAATTAATCCTTTAATTCGATTAAAGCTAAAAATCTAAATGGAAGTAAAAAAAAAGGTAATTTACATTTTTTTTTTGTTTAATTGATTTATATCCCCTGCCTCATAAACAGAAAAATAATTGTTTGAATTATTTTTTATTTTATTTTATTCACCATTCATAAATTTTTTATACTTAATATACAAATATATATATATAGTTTTTTCTTTCAATTACCGTCTCCTGCCTGTTTGGTCGACTCTAGAAGCTGATTAAATGACTTAACAGCAGCCAGGGCTCCTCCTATGGACTTGCATGCAGCCTGATTTTTTTTAAAGTTTCAAATTTTCAAAAATATTAATTTTCATAGCAGTTATAAAAATATCATATGATTGCAAATTAAACATAAAAACATATTTTTATGCATACAATTCTCAAGTTATTATGTTTTTCTTTAATTTTTTTTATTTATTAGGTTTCCATCGGCTTAAAAAAAATTGAAATTTAAAAGCAGATAAATAACACATCAATCATTAAATTACCGAGTTTCTGTTATTCAACTATTTATGAAAAGCTTATTTTTATCAAACCCTAAATTTAATTTTATAATTAACTCCAATCACTACGTTTAAGATTTGCTGCTTTTCACCAGCGTATGTAGATTACGAGCTATATGTTTCGGTCTAATTAATACAAGATATGTCTAATTCTATAACTTATAAGCATATAACCCTTACATTACAAATTAAGAAAACGATATTTACTTTTGCTCCATCATATGTTAAACCTGTGCTGTTGTAAAGGAAGCAAGCATTTTCTGACGAAACGGACGTTGGCCATGTACATGCTACTGAAATACGTATTGAGAAATAGACACATGTAAATAAAATCCAAAGTAAAAAGTTAGTAAAGAGACGTAAAGGATTGCGATTAAATTTTAAAAACAAAAAGTGAATTTGTGGTTTTGTTATCGATTGATTGAAATTTAATAATTAACTTTTGAATAACTACTGAATAATTAATCAATAATTTTAATTAGAGGTAAAAACTAAGCTGCATAACGTCAATGAACTAAAAATTTTAAGGGAAGTAACGAAAACAGCCAGTTTAATTTTTTGTTTCATTGAAATATTTTACGAGTCTGAAATACTATTAAAAAATAACAATAATCTTAACTATTTTTTTAAGCAATACAAGAAAAAAATAATAATATCAATAATAATAATAATAATAATAAACTTATGCAGACGATGGAAAAAGTGCATATTAATAACGAAAAATATTGCTAAGCCTCGCTCTAAACTTTTATGTCCAGTCATGATATAAAAGGTCCATTGAGTGATCAAAGATTTTACCGAAATATCTAGTACAATTACCTTTTTTTTAAATTTTTGAAAAAAGACGAATCATGATTCGTAATTAACATATTAAAAGTTTTAGTTTAACTTTATATTTAACAATAACCATTGAAGAAAAAAAAATCGGTATACATTTTTAAAACATAGTTAGCAATAAAAGTAAGACACATTACGCATTAAAGTTTAGACCATAAAATGGAAAATTATTTTATTTAAAAATATGTTGTTCGTCCTTCGAGTCGACAAAGTCTACCCTAGTCATCCGAGGGTTGCTGGGACTGGTATTGTCTATATGTGCGCAGATGGCTCAGGAGACCAATCCTGGCACGGTAGGTTCGGGAACAGAAAGGACATTGGACGAGTGGGTTGTCTCCTTGAGGGTTGGCGGCACTGGATTTACGGGCTTGACTCTTTTCATCGGCGGCGTTGGTCCTATTTGACTAGCATATCTTGATAATACGTAGATGGATTGGCGCCAGGTAGAACGGTCCATTGCAGCTTCTTTCTACGTGTCTGGGTTGATGGCAAACTCTTTCAGAGAAGCTTTCAGGGTGTCATTGAAGTTTTTCATTTGTCCAGCACGGGACCATTGGCCATGCCTGAGCTCGCCACATAATAATATCTTTGGTAGTTTCTAATTTGGCATTCGGGTTAGGTGCACTGCCCAGCGAATCTGTGAGTGCATCAGAAGGGTGAATATGCAGGGGAGGTTAGCTTTGGTTAGTACCACTGTGTCTGGAATTTTGCCCTGCCACTTTATGCGAGGATCTTCCTGAGGCTGTTTGTGTGAAAGTGGTTAAGCTTTTTAGCATGGCGTTGATACACGGTGATGTGATGGATGACAAAAGAGACTAGCACGATGACTTGGATTTAAGTGAAAAAGAGTTGCGCTGTTCGTTGAGCTCACTCTCTCGCCCTAGATCATAATGATCCAGGGTCAGGACAGAGTCGAGACGCTTGGTGATGGAGACGGTGCAGTGGATGTTCATAATGTCCTGTATGTCTTGCCATACCCTTAGCGTTCCACCACACTTTTCTTAGACACGCCGTCTTGACCATTTACCACATAAAAGTAATACAGATGTCTAGAAATTGTTTTATGAATAACAAAAATATAAAGATCATCTTTTTATCCCAAGTGGTTAAAAAATAACCTCATAATTCCTTTTTGTGTACTTAAATAATATGCTAATAGCTTGAGAAGTTAATTTAAAAAATTATATTTTTAGCAGATACATTTAAATATAGCAGTTCAATATACTGTCAATGAATTTCAATTTTATTATCGTTAATTAAGTAAAAGCAATGATTAAAATAATAATAATAATAATTTCCCTCATAAAACAGCTTATTTTAAATTTCACACTTAAAAAATCTTTTGTTGTATATTAAAATTTTGTAGGCCAAAAACTTAAAATTTCAAATAATTTTTTAATTCAATCCAGATTATTGTTTAAAACTAATTCTTTATATTTTAATCGCAATTTGATCAATTAAATAATTTCAATCAATAAAATTGATTTCCATTTATCGAGAAATTAATCGTTTTTTCCGCTTCCCTAGTGTATTTAAGTATTTATATAGAAATCAAAGTATATTTCAGTTTATTCCCGGAATAGTAAATAGCCCTTTTTTCTTCTTCCAGATTTTGAATAATTTGGTGCCGGGGACCATAATATCATTTTTAGATTATATTAGCTATAATAAAATTAGTTTAAGCATTAGCTACAGATAGACCTTAACCAAACATTGTATATAAAAAATTGACAGCCAATTGTAAAAATAGTTTACTGCAAAGAGTTTCTAAACACATTTTTTTCATGGTTGGGGATCCTGAAACTCTTTTTTTTTTTTTCTTTTTTTTTCAATCGATTTGATTTTCCATTTAATTAGTACCGATCTTGAAAAACAATTATACAAAAGTCCATTATTGTCCATATTAAAATGAACAGATGTTTTGAACTTTATTATTTGCACTGAATGAGCCCTGGAGCACCTACATGTCGTCTTTTGATTATTAGACCTGTATAAATTTATGTTTATGCGCAAGCTACTAAGTAAGCAAACGTTGTATGCATAAACTTGGCTTCAAATACTAAAATTCTCAAAGGCACTGAACTACATGAAACTAAATTAAAATAAATAGGTTTTTGAAATTGAGATCTTCCACGAATTGGAATCTATTTTAGCCATATTTTACATTAGTTTGGATTTTGACCAACATTAGTACACACAAGAGTTTATATTTAATTAGTATAGGGCACTTGGTTCCTAATTTCTGTTCCTTCGGAGATAGAGGGCCCAAAAGTCTTTTAACTGAATGTTAATAAGTGTATGGCCCATTTACTGTTACAAGATATTAAGAAATATGTAATATCATTCATTTTTGATCGAGGTGCTTAATTTCGTTTTTTTTTTTTTTTTTAAACTTTAAATTATTTTTTTAATCCCCATGCGATGAATCTTACATTGTTTTCATCTTTTCCTCAAAAATGTCTGCATTAATGTTTATAATACATACCACTTATTGGTTTCTTTAAATGTAATCAGTATTACTTACATGGTTGCAACGCACGACAAAATCTTCTAGTAAAGAATAAAAATCATCATTCACTTTATGCGATCATCGATCTAATTTCTGATCTCAGTACTATCTTGAGTAATTCAAGCAAACAAAAAAATTACAAAGAAAAGAAATGAACGATAATTTTATTAACCAAATTGTAATAGAAATTGCGGGTCAAGTAACACGTGTATAACATTTTGTGGTCTTGGTATGAGCTCTTTAATGAAATCTTTCAATCAAATCCTGGTTACATCGTCAACTCACATTCGTTCAGCAGGCCATTTTATAGTTCACCACTACACACTTTCTGTTCACTGCACAATTACGTGTCTCACGCATTTAAACTCGCAAGCTCAACCGATGTCACTACAACAACACAAAACGTCTCTTAAACCATGTCACTACAACAACACAATACGTCTCTCACACAAGTCTTATATTTTCTAACACTAAAATCATGTAACTACAACAACACAACACGTCTCTCAAACAAGTAGTATTTTTTTAACACAAAAAACTATGTCACTACAACAGCACAAAACGTCTCTCACACAAGTAATATATTTTATATTTTCTAACACTAAAACCATGTCACTACAACAACACAACACGTTTCTCAAACCATGTCACTACAGCAAGACAACACGTCTCTCAAACAAGTAGTATATCTTCTAACACTAAAACTATGTCACTACAACAACACAACACGTCTCTCACACAAGTAGTATATTTTCTAACTCTAAAACCATGTCACTACAACAACACAAAACGTCTCTTAAACCATGTCACTACAACAACACAACACGTTTCTCAAACCATGTCACTACAACAACACAAAACGTCTCTTAAACCATGTCACTACAACAACACAACACGTCTCTCACGCAAGTAGTATATTTTTAACACTAAACGTTAAATACCATGGCTGACTTTGTCATTACTTTAGGAAGTTATTAATGTAAAATAACCGGTTTTATAATGAAATCTTCTTGATTAATAGAAATTTAATCATCTGTGTTTGCTTTTACTTTTTATGAACTTAACTTAATAATATATAATTACTTTTATTTTAATATTTTTTCTTAATTTTCTGCTCAATGATTATTTTTGATTGAAATGATTATATTAGAGAAAAACATAAACATATATCAATGATGCAATTTAAAAGTATAAATGATTATATACCTACCGCATCTTAAAGTTGGAAGGCTTAAATATACAAGAAATACAAGTAACTCTAGATGTAACTCTACAAAGTAGTAAATTTACATCAGCTGTCACTAAAAAAAGAAAACAGTTTATATTTTATGTGGCAACAAAATGTATGCAATTAAAAAATAAATTAAAGTTTATTTTCGTAGGCACGTAGGGTCGGCCTTGTGTAATGTCGCATACAGTATTGTACATGGATTGATGGATATCTACCGAATTTAAACAAATATCCATTATTATCAAGCTTGAAATCAGGGGGGGGGGGGGGGGGGGGGGGGGGTGGAGGTTCGACTTTACATCAGTCACCGTTTTGAGCCGGGGGCTCAATAAATTTTCAAAAGAATTAAATAATTAAAATTGTGAATGAAAATGTTGATATTGATTAATGAATTTATAACTAATTTTAATATTTCGTACGATACTTTTCTAGAAATATTAAACAAATATTAAGCTTTTAATTAAATATAATTTTCTAGAACTGACTGAATTGTAACTAATTCAAAATCATCTTCTTACAACCTAAATTGTTTTTAAAATTATTTTTGGTAATATAATTTGGTAATTTAATATATATTTCAACTAAAGATATCGAAAAAAATTATGTTTAATTTATTTTGAAAAAAAAAGAATTATGATTTATAAATTTAAAGTTTATTGTCTGTATTTTTTTCTGAACCTTTCTAGAATTTAATTGCAACAACTACTTAAAAGGTATAAAGAGTGCATAATATCCTTTATTTACAAAATAAGCCTATTTTATTGTATTTGTCAAAATTGTTATTTAACATTTATTTTAAATTGGCATAAACCTATCCAGTGGTGTAGCTAGGGGGGCGGTGGGGGCGGCTGTCCCGGGCGGCACTCATTCAAAGGGCGGCGTTTATGGGTATTTAAAATTTAAAGCCATTTCCAAAAACTAACCATATTCTTTTAAAGGGGTAAACAGTTGTTTTATTACATAGTAGTTGTTATAACTAATGCAAAACCATTTGAAAATTTAAAATCGCTCAAAAAGGGTAACGATTTGTTTGGAACATTAAGCGGTATACATCACAGATTGCGCTTTTATAAGAAAACTGCACAAAAAACAGCAACACATCACCGCTGGTCCGAAAATATGTAGATTAAGTATTAATATCACAACGACAGTTTTAGCGTGGAATTTCGACATTCGTAGAATGATGCGCTTAGGCCCTACAAGTATCTACATGGCATGGTGGTTCGAATATTGTGTTTAAGTTGCAAGCAGTAAATTATATTATGGTTTCAGGCTTCATACAATTTTTATAAGATAACTTTTTGAAAAATTAATTTACTTTGTTTTTATTGCATTAAAGTATCACAAATAGCTTGTGTTTTTCATTTAAAAAAAAAAAATTCTGTTAATAAACACCACAATAACACAAATAATTCCAAAAAATACATACTTGAAAATTTCAAGAGTCTTGGAAAAATTGACAAATGAATTAACTAGTAAAACGAGATCACAAGATGGAATTTCATTCAGTTCAATTCAATCTTTTTCTTTTCTATGATATCTCAATTTATGGGAACCCGTCTTTTTTTTAATTAATGCAAACTATGCAAACCCATTTCATGGAACAAAGATTTGTGCTAATACAGAACGCTATTACAAAGAGTCGAAATTATTCAATGTACAATAAGTTAGAAGGAGAAAAATATGAGTGGGGAAAATTCGGAAGACGTGTTTCTATCTCTAGAGCAAGAAGTATGAGAAAGGTTTTTATCAATATATATAATTATAAAAGAAAATAAAACAACGTGGCGATGAGTTACATGTCCTTGCAAGAAAATATTCGTGTATAATACCATCTAGCCTAGTAAATGAAGAATTTGAACATCAAATAAATTTCTTTATTTCAATTAATAAAGAATTGTTCGAGATTGAAAGAGAAAGGAATCAGGCTTTTTTATGGCAGTACACGGGGCCTGTCTTAGCTATTACGGGGCCCTATTCAGCTTAGTATGCCAAAAGGATTCCGTGTGCCCCAGTCTGAAGAGAGATACGGTATTAATAAGGATATCAAGTGAAAATTAAGAAATGCTGGGCCTATGAAAGCGCGGGGGCCATCTGCGACCGCATAGGTCTCAGGAGGCTAAGACCAGACCTGGTTGTACCTACACTACAAGAAGAGACATTATGTTTAAAAAAAACGGGGGTGGGAGAAATCCCCCTGAATCTATTAAAATATATATTCAAAAGTAAATATTGGAAAATTCTTTACCCAACTTCATAATTTTGGTAAGAATTTTTTCCAACAATTGCAATCAGTGTATCCAGTGTAGAAAAGAGCTTCTCCAAACTGAAGTTGATAAAAAAGTATATTCGCTCCACAATAAGTGATTCAAGACTACAAGATCTTTCAATATGTTCATTGATCAAGATATTACAAATAATTTATATTTTTTAACATAACACGATTTTTCTACTATGAAAGTAAGGTAAGTAAGTAAATGTATAGATAATAAAAATATGTTTTTATACTGATGTATACAATTTCATTTTTTATGTAAATCTTTTTATAAAAAAAAGTAAAAGCATATTAATAGTTAATGTTTTTTAGGTGTAAAATTTGGAATATCTTTTGTTTCATTTGGGAGGGGGGCAGCAACCCTTATAACTTTCTTGTGGTCTTCAAAACAATTATCTTGTATTTTTATAATGTTTTTATTATAGGTAAATCACCCTATGTGGCCTCTTTTATTTCTGCTTACATAAATAGGGCATGCAATGGTAAAATTGTTCCCCACACTTTACAATGTACTTTGTTTCAATTACAATTATTTATTCAAGTTTATGAATTTATAAAAACCATCATATGATTGACTTAATGGGCCGTTCATAAATGACGTCAGGTGATTTCTGCTGACTTTTCACCCCCTGCCCTCTCGTCACACGGCGTCATGAAACGAAAACAAAACTTAGACCCATTCCTCAATGTGACGTGACAAAGACCCCCCCCCCCATAAAAGCGGTATTTTCTATTTGAAAACGAGCGTGTTTAAAATATTTTTTGGGGGGGTTATTTAAATTCTGTTTTTAGTGTAAGGCTGCATTCTAATATCGTAACACGCGTGAAACCACGTAAAACTTAGTTGAATAAAGTGTCAGTAATAATATATTTAAGTGGAACTATTATTTAAAGTTGCGCGTTTAGAATGACGTAATATGTATGTTGCCCCCCCCCCAAAAAAAAAAAGGTAAGTGACATCATTTATAGGAGGCAAAGAAAAGGGCGGCACATTAAAGACCGCCCCGGGCGGCAAAAGCTCTAGATACGCCACTGAACCTATCATTTGAATTTGAACAACACATTAAAAATCAAGATCCATATTTAATTTTAAAGCTATTAATGTAAGACATTTCTTATTCTTACAATTTAACATAGACGTAATAATGTGTTCTCCATCCTAATGATATTTATTAATAGTTATGCATCTAATTTAACTGACTCGATTTAAAAGATGTTGCTTGTGCTCAAAGAAATGGGTTGGATAATTTAACCTGATTATTCTCGTGTGGCGTACAATTTCATATATTTCCTACCCACTCTTGGCCCTCCCCGGTCAAATGGAAGTTTTACAGACTATAAAATAAAACTTGTTTTTTGTTTACAGTTAATATGTGCTTAATTTATTTATATGTCAAATTCCTTAATTAGTATAGAAAGGTAATTTTTTTGAGAAGGCTTCTTCAGCACGATCCTTATACAAAAGATAATATACTACAAATCCTGTTCGGACCCAACTCAGCTGTGAGGGGAACCCCCCCCCCCTAAGTTGTTGTGCACAAGGCCAACAACCATGCCGTTAAACAAAAAAAAAACATTGTTTCAAAAACAAATAAAAGAAGGGAAAAAAAGACATTTCTGTTTTATATAGGGGATGGAACCCTTAATGAGTGAAATATGAAGCTTTTTAGTAAAATACCAAATCTGGAAGGTATTTGGCCGAGAACCATCATCTCTACAAGGACCACCACTGCTATCACAGCTTGGAATGTCCGCTGGTAAAGCTGCACAAATAGCCACTGAGATGAGAAGATGTAAGCTCACCATCCTCGGAAATAGTGAAGCAAGATGGACTGGATGAGGATAGTAAAAAATAATCTCACTAGAAATGGTAATATTTTCGTGACACTAAAAAACAATGTCCCACTTCCCCTGGGTGTTTCCATGATGCTACCAAGGGCTCATGGACCTAGAACTCTTTTAGAAACCTCTCGTACAGAGAATCATCAACCTAGATGTCATTTAATGCTAAACACCAAGAAATGAAAAGGATGACAGAGACAGAGAAGAAATCAGCACTAGAGTGATGACCATATACCAATGTTGCCCGCACAGGAACATCATCATCCTTATATGATACTTTAACGCCAAGATTGGCAATAGCAACACAGGGTATGAACAGGTTCAAGGACAACAATGTAAAACAGAGATTAAAGACAATGGTGAGAGTTTTGGAGACCAATGTGTTAAATCATACCTGTTTGTTAAATTCACTTCCACAATGGTAGAAGGAGAACAATTATTTAAAACATCCTTTACTGTGGGCTGTGGGCCGAAATATATTTTTCCTAATAATAACTATATAAAAAAGAAAAATCACTAATTTTTCCATTCCCAATGTAGGTAGAAGTAAAACTTTTGGAAGTTGTTGGGTACCCTCTTACTACAAACATTAGCGTAATATAATTTTAAAATTCATGCTCATTTGAGTCGAGGCTCAAAAAAATTTTTTTTTACTTATATGTGCTAAATACAAATTGAAAAGCATTATTTTTCCTATTTCCTAAATAGGTAAGCGCATGAAATGATGGGGGTTATTTAATTACACTTCAACGATGGCAGAAGCTGTTAACAGCTTCCATTTGAGATGCTTGCGCCGCATCCTTGGTATTAAATGGCAAGAAAAAGTGCCTAATAGTGAGGTCCTAACGCGTGCCAATACCCAAAGCATGTTCTCAATTCTCAGTGAAAGACGCCTGAGGCTGCTAGGACATGTCAAAAGAATGAGCCCCGGCCGCAACCCGAAGGACCTCCTATATGGTGAACTTGCTTCAGGAAAGAGGAAAACAGGTCGCCCACGCTTGCGATTTAAAGATGTCTGTCAAAGGGACATGAAATCAGCCAAAATACATACAAGTGACAGGGAGTGTAAGGCAGAAGACCGATCTACGTGGCGCACAGTTGTCAAAAAGGGCGTCATAGTAGCCGAGGAGCGAAGAATGGAGGAGGCTGCAGATAGAAGAGCTAGGAGAAAGGCCAAAACATTTGGAAGCACAGAACTCGTGTGTAAAAACTGTGGCAAAGACTGTCACTCAAGGATAGGACTGCACAGCCACTCGAGAAAATGCAACCCAACCCAACGGTGATGCACCATCGTCTCGCGAGACGGAAGGATGCCGGATGATGGCAGAAGGTGAAGAAATATTTAAAATATCCCTTGCTGGGCGCCGGGGGCCCAAATATAGTTTTTTATGCATCCACTCATCACTAACTCTCCAACTTCCTTCACAAAAACCGCGGGGAAATAGCTAGTATATATATATGTATATATATA
>MUZC01004610.1:184154-207385 GCA_002072015.1 Radix auricularia | reverse complement strand
TATATATATATATATATATACATACAAGTATTTACATCGGCTGTCTTCAGCCCAGCCAATTTGTTGTATTTTTGTTTAAATTTAGTTTATATTAGTTTTATCATTGATGTATTAAATTTTGAATTTTAGCTCTAAAGAGAATCTCTATTAAATTTTCTGCATACATGTGTTTCTTAAATATTACATTCCTTCTGCACTGCCAAATGTGTTGTCTTTATTCTGCAATCAGACGTAAGCTGATGACATGTTGCGTTGTAATGAATTGGGATATGGTATTGCTTATAGAATAAATCGCAAGAAAAACATATACGTTAAAGAAATACATACTGTTCATAGTTTTCATGATTTGAAATTTGATATTAATACTATTTAATGATACAACTTTTTCTAGGAATTTTAAATGTACATATATCATTGTATTACATTCAGAGAAACGTTTCAGCAATACGAAAAAGTAATTAAATGTGTATCTTTGAAAAGTAAATAATAATTTACAAACTTTTTTTTTGCTGTTGTAGAAAAGGTAGATATTACCCGCCAAATTTGCTTGATCAAATTATCTATCTTTTATAAAATAGGTAGTCTAGTAATGGTTCTTTTTGTGCGGAGTTTACAGGAAATATAACTTTAATACACATTTAATGTTTTATACATTGTGCTTTAAAAAAAATAATTATTTTCCATTTCTTTTTTTTTTCAAATTGTCTTAATGAATGAACCAAGTAATTAAAAATATACTTGAATTGCATTTTAATATTTGAAAAGCTTAAAAAACGAAACAAAATTAGTATTATAGAATATTGTTTACTGTGTGTATATTTTCTAAAGATTCTTAAAATAAATGACACTTAAATTAAGGAAATAATTTCGTTTATCAATGCAAAGGAAAACATGTCATAAAGCAGTGGAATAAACATTTATTTTACATATAAATATATGTGTTTTATAGGTGTGTTTGTATTTGTATTTGTGTGTGTGATTGTATGTGTGTATCAAATTAGCATGTTGGCTTTGTGATAATGTTCTCTTGATTAACTATTGCAGCAAGTTTTAGTGAGATTTTGTTACTTATTAAAACCAGTAGGTAACATTTCTGCTATTATTAGAAACAGTAATTTTACGTTCTAGTGATCTTTCTTAAATATAATTTATCTTATTAGTGATTATGTAATTATTTTCCAATTTTTGTTTCTCTTCACATAAATGCTTTTAAAAGTAAAACTTTATTGGTTATAACAAAATTATAATTACAAAATATCCCACGCTGCTTCTGTACATAAATTTATTGCTCCCTCCAATCTAATAGACTCTCCACGGCTGTGTGTGTCTGTTGGCTAGTGATGTAGAGTTTAGTGGCCCTACATCTAATAAAATCTTTATGGCTGTGTTGGCTAGTGATGTAGTGTTTAGTGGCCCTACAATCTAATAAAATCTTTATGGCTGTGTTGGTCTGTTGGCTAGTGATGTAGTATTTAGTGGCCCTACAATCTAATAAAATCTTTATAACTGTGTTGGTCTGTTGACTAGTGATGTAGTATTTAGTGGCCCTACAATCTAATAAAATCTTTATGTCTGTGTTGGTCTGTTGACTAGTGATGTAGTATTTAGTGGCCCTACAATCTAATAAAATCTTTATGGCTGTGTTGGTCTGTTGGCTAGTGATGTAGTGTTTAGTGGCCCTACAATGTAATAAAATCTTTATGTCTGTGTTGGTCTGTTGGCTAGTGATGTAGTGTTTAGTGGCCCTACAATCTAATAAAATCTTTATGGCTGTGTTGGTCTGTTGGCTAGTGATGTAGTGTTTAGTGGCCCTACAATTTAATAAAATCTTTATGGCTGTGTTGGCCAGTTGGTCTGTTGGCTAGTGATGTAGTATTTAGTGGCCCTACAATCTAATAAAATCTTTATGTCTGTGTTGGTCTGTTGACTAGTGATGTAGTATTTAGTGGCCCTACAATCTAATAAAATCTTTATGGCTGTGTTGGTCTGTTGGCTAGTGATGTAGTGTTTAGTGGCCCTACAGTGTAATAAAATCTTTATGTCTGTGTTGGTCTGTTGGCTAGTGATGTAGTGTTTAGTGGCCCTACAATCTAATAAATCTCTTTATGGCTGTGTTGGTCTGTTGGCTAGTGATGTAGTGTTTAGTGGCCCTACAATCTAATAAAATCTTTATGGCTGTGTTGGCCAGTTGGTCTGTTAGCTAGTGATGTAGTGTTTAATGGCCCTATAATCTAATAAAATCTTTAT
Source organism: Radix auricularia (assembly GCA_002072015.1). NCBI lineage: Eukaryota > Metazoa > Mollusca > Gastropoda > Lymnaeidae > Radix > Radix auricularia. The sequence goes on along the minus strand of MUZC01004610.1, from coordinate 205,138 downwards.
AGCTGTGTTTGCCTGTTGACTAGTGATGTAGTGTTTAGTGGTCCTACAATCTAATAAAATCTTTATGGCTGCGTTGGTCTGTTGGCTAGTGATGTAGTGTTTAGTGGCCCTACAATCTAATAAAATCTTTATGGCTGTGTTGGCCTGTTGACTAGTGATGTAGTGTTTAGTGTTCCTACAATCTAATAAAATCTTTACGGCTGTGTTGGCCTGTTGGCTAGTGATGTAGTGTTTAGTGGCCCTACAATCTAATAAAATCTTTATGGCTGCGGTTGTCGGTTGGCTAGTGATGTAGAGTTTAGTGGCTCTACATCTAATAAAATCTTTATGGCTGTGTTTGCTAGTGATGTAGAGTTTAGTGGCCCTACATCTAATAAAATCTTTATGGCTGTGTTGGTCTGTTAGCTAGAGATGTAGTGTTTAGTGGTCCTACATTCTAATAAAATCTTTATGGCTTTGTTGGTCTGTTAGCTAGTGATGTAGTGTTTAATGGCCCTATAATCTAATAAAATCTTCATGGCTGTGTTGGCCTGTTGGCTAATGACGGAGTATAGTGGTCAAGGCTTTTTAGGAATGTGTTACATAAAAATATCTGAATCATTGTTTTGGTTAACAATCTGCGCACAAACTGCCCTCAATTTTTATTATTATATTCATGTCAATGAAAGGGTAGGAATGAATATCACCTATTTAATAAACTAGAGAGATACTCTGAGTTTTCAAATCAATAATTGACTAAGTTGCGGTGACCTGAAAATCTTTGCTAAAACATTATGTATAAATTAGAATGATGAAGAGACCCAGTCTTGCATTATCAACAGCTTGAACGTTGAGGCATCATGACCCTGAACAGCTGTACCTGGTAGAAAGTTCAAACTGACATAACCAGTCACCGGGAAAATTGAACATGTTGTTTAAAGGATAGAGCACTGCTAAAGATTATGACGTCATTGTTATTATTTAAGAGTGTAGTGTCGACATACAGATTCAAAATTACTCAAAAGTCTCTTGCACACATTTACCTTACTTTCCAGATCTTTCTTATCGTCTGTGCATAATCCAACTCACTAAATCTCCACATCTTATTTGGTCCTTCACTTTTATTTTTTATACATTTCTGCGTTCTGCTGTTTGCAGTTTTTGTTGTTTCTGATCCACACAACATAAATGCTTTCATGTTGTATTTACAAATTCTCATTATAGCCTTGAAAGAGATTTAGAATTATTTAGAAACAGGTTTTGGATGTTCAAATGCTCGTCGTCTTAGGGTTATCGTCGTATCGTGTCTTCATCTCTTCCTCCAGACATATTGACATCACAGCCAAGTTACATCAAGTTTTCTATGTGTTTTTTGTTTTTGTTTTCTAGGACTGCGTCTTGTTTATTTTTTATTTGGGTCCAAACCTTTAATAGCGCCATCATTGGGTTTAATAACTGTCATATTGTCTATGGTTTATTTGGGTCCAACCCTTTAATAGCCCCGCCATTGGATTTTATAACTGTCATATTGTCTCTGGTTTATTTGGGTCCAACCCTTTAATAGCCCCGTCATTGGATTTTATAACTGTCATATTGTCTGTGGGACAGCATGGCCTTGGCATCTGTTAATTGAAAATCTTGTGTGTGTTTACATTAGTATTTTTTTTTTTTGCTAAATACATACACATATACCTTTAAAACAATAATGAGTTTATAAACATAAATGTTATTAAAATGATATCTTTTAAATAATCCTAGTATTTTATTGAATATAAATATATAGCAAAAAAATAAGATATAGCAATAAATCAGTAGGCATTATTACTTTAATCTCAAACTTTATAGTTTGAAATATCAGTTTAATATTCTTATCTGATCTCTTTTACAATGTAGACAACACTACACATGTTATCGTTTCTTAATTGATATAATGTAGACAACACTACACATGTTATCGTTTCTTAATTGATAAAATGTAGACAACACTACACATGTTATCTTTTCTTAATTGATATTATGTAGACAACACTACATATGTTATCGTTTCTTAATTGATAAAATGTAGACAACACTACACATGTTATCGTTTCTTAATTGATATAATGTAGACAACACTACACATGTTATATTAATTGATATAATGTAGACAACACTACACATGTTATCGTTTCTTAATTGATATAATTACAAGATACAAAAATATGCAAATAAAGAGTACACTCCCTTTTCAGTCCATGACGGACAATGGGGCAAGTGAAGTAGAGTTGACAAGTTTCATTTAGCCACCACTAACGAGCAAGGAATTGTGTGATTAGCAAAATGTCCCAGGCCCATGCCAGTGCCGAGGTTCGGACCCGTGATTTATTTTCGGAATATGTGTTAATCGATATCTTTACAAATGAATTTTTATATTTCGTACAGAATAGATAATGAATACAAAATTTCTGGCTAGCCTAGGAATTTCATTAAATTAACATTGGTTTCATACCACACATACCACGTAATATATGCCCCCCCTTACCATATAAGTAATATCAAGGGTAAATTCAGTTTTAAGAAATACTTTTTTAAAACGTGTGTGATCTCCAATGTTTTGAATAGTTGGTATTAGAAAAAGTCTTATATGACGATAAATTTTTGCTTTAAACAAATGTTTTCCAAGAGACATAATGACATCATAATAAAGTTTTTGTTAAAATAATAAACAAAAATTCTGATTCTATCACAAATGTTTTTATGGATGTAATTATATTAATAGTTTATTCCAGCTTACATTTTCACTTAATATGTGTTATCATTTCACTATTTCTATTTTGTTATTTCTAATATATTTTAAAATTATCCATAGAAACAATTATATATACATAAAGGCGTAGTGGCCTGACTACAGACAACAAACTTCCTGGTCGGGGGAGTGAATGAAATGTCTTAAAACATTACATGAAATAACGGAATAGGCCAAGGTCTTGGACTCTAAATACAGCTTGTTGTAAATATTAATATGTTTACGTCAGTGTTTTGGACTTTTATTTTTACAAGTCCCAAGGTATAAAAATTTAGTGCATCTCTAGCAATGATGATAGTTTAGTTTTAACTTTTTGCAATTAATAATTTGTTTTATTGATGTCAGCTAAATTAATAAATACGATTTTGCTCTTACCTGAACCAACTAACCATTTTGTGTGATTAGTAGATCAGTACTAGCCAGTACTAGTCTTCTTTTAGGATGGAATATTTTAGTATTAGCTGTCTTTTGAGATGGGTTGTTCAGATAAGTACTAGTCTTCTTTTAGGATGGAATATTTAAATATTAGCTGTCTTTTGAGATGGTTTGTTCAGATCAGTAATAGTCTTCTTTTAGGATGGAATATTTTAGTATTAGCTTCTTTTGAGATGGTTTGTTCAGATCAGTACTAGTCTTCTTTTAGGATGGAATATTTTAGTATTAGCTGTCTTTTGAGATGGGTTGTTCAGATCAGGACTAGTCTTCTTTTAGGATGGAATATTTTAGTATTAGCTTCTTTAGAGATGGGTTGTTCAGATCAGTTCTAGTCTTCTTTAAGGATGGAATATTTTAGTATTAGCTTCTTTTGAGATGGGTTGTTCAGATTAGTACTAGTCTTCTTTTAGGATGGAATATTTTAGTATTAGCTTCTTTTGAGATGGTTTGTTCAGATCAGTACTAATCTTCTTTTAGGATGGAATATTTTAGTATTAGCTTCTTTTGAGATGGGTTGTTCAGATTAGTACTAGTCTTCTTTTAGGATGGAATATTTTAGTATTAGCTTCTTTTGAGATGGGTTGTTCAGATCAGTACTAATCTTCTTTTAGGATGGCATATTTTAGTATTAGCTGTCTTTTGAGATGGGTTGTTCAGATTAGTATTAGTCTTCTTTTAGGATGGGATATTTTAGTATTAGCTGTCTTTTGAGATGGGTTGTTCAGATCAGTACTAGTCTTCTTTTAGGATGGCATATTTTAGTATTAGCTTCTTTTGAGATGGGTTGTTCAGATCAGTACTAGTCTTCTTTTAGGATGGCATATTTTAGTATTAGCTGTCTTTTGAGATGGGTTGTTCAGATCAGTACTAGTCTTTTTTTAGGATGGAATATTTTAGTATTAGCTTCTTTTGAGATGGTTTGTTCAGATCAGTAGTAGTCTTCTTTTAGGATGGAATACTTTAGTATTAGCTGTCTTTTGAGATGGTTTGTTCAGTAATACATTATTTTTTAGATAAGTAGTCTGCACCTGGAGACGAAATCCATGGGTAATTCTGAAAAGAAATAGGTGATTTGTTAGACCAGAGACCTACATGGCCTGTAAAAATGATTATGTTTTTTTAATACATTTACATTTAATATGGAGCTAATATTTAGCTTATGAACATAAATGTTATTAAAATTTTAACTTTTTTGTACACATGTTATTTTATTGTAAATAAAAATATACACACATATCTGGGTTGACGTAATAAAATATTTAGTGAGAGCTGACAAAATATTTTTTTTATAAATCTGTATAGTTCAATAATTTTAATCTAATGTCTTTTAAGCCAAAGACAATACTACAATACTACTAATATAGACAATACTACAATACTACTAATATAGACAATACTACAATACTAATAATATAGACAATACTACAATACTACTAATATAGACAATACTACAATACTACTAATATAGACAATATTACAATAAAACTAATATAGACAATATGACACATGTTATCGTTTTTTAATTGATATAATTACAAGATACAATAAGACTCAAATAGAGAATATAATCTGTGTTCAGTCAATGGCGGACTATGGGACAAGTGAAGTAGAGTCGACAAGTTTAATTTATATACCATTAACAAGCAAGTTATTGTGATATTAGCACAATGTCCTTGGACCTTGCTGGCACCACTAACAAGCAAGTTATTGAGATATTAGCACAATGTCCTTGGACCTTGCTGGCACCACTAACAAGCAAGTTATTGTGATATTAGCACAATGTCCTTGGACCTTGCTGGCACCACTAACAAGCAAGTTATTGTGATATTAGCCCAATGATCCGGACCCTTGCTGGCACCACTAACAAGCAAGTTATTGTGATATTAGCACAATGACCCGGGGCCTTGCTGGCACCACTAACAAGCAAGTTATTGTGATATTAGCACAATGTCCCAGCGCCTTGCAGGCACCTAGGCTCGAACCTATGGCTCTCTCTTTCGGAATATATGTAAATCAATATCTTAAGAAATTATTATTATATTTCTTACAGAATAGAAAAGGATGACAAAATTTCTGTTAATTCCAGGAAGTTAATTATGTTTAACATAAAGTGCATACGTCGCATACCCACTTAATACATGCCCCCTCTTCCCCGCCCCCACCGTTATGAAATATCAAGGGTTAATTCAATTAGACGAAATAGCTTACAAGATTTGTGTAATCTCCAATATCCTGAATAGTTGTTATTAGAAAAATGTATTACATGATAATAAACATAAATTTAAACAAGAGACAATGACGACATTATTAAGTTTGTGTTATATTAAGAAATAAACAATCTGATTCTACCTCAAATGTTTCTATAAATGTTATTATATCTTTAGTTGATTTTAGCTTACATTTTTTGTGAATATGTGTTATCATTTCACTATTTCGATATTTTATTTCTAATACATTTTAAAATTATCCTCAGATATAATTATATATATAATATAGCTATATATAGGAAATAGCTTATAAGATGTGTGTAATCTCCAATATCCTGAATAGTTGTTATTAGAAAAATGTATTACATGATAATAAACATATATTTAAACAAGAGACAATGACGTCATTATTAAGTTTGGGTTATATTAAGAAATAAACAATCTGATTCTACCTCAAATGTTTCTATGAATGTTATTATATTTTTAGTTGATTTTAGCTTACATTTTTTGTGAATATGTGTTATCATTTCACTATTTCGATATTTTATTTCTAATACATTTAAAAATTATCCATAGACATAATTATATATACATAAAGGCGTGGTGGGCTGACTACAGACAACAAACTTCCTGGTTGGTGGAGTGAATGAAATTTCCTAAAACATTACATACAATAACGGAATAGGCCAAGGTCTTGGACTCTAAATACAGCTTGTTGTATATATTATTATGTTATCGTCAGTGTTTTGGTTTTATATTTCCTATAAAGTACTAACATATTACAATTTTAGTTTATCGATAACAATGAGGTTAATAGTATTTTACATGCTTGGACTTTAGATTTATAGTTAGTTTCAAGTTATGGATGTTCTATATTAAAATTTTTAACATTGACGTCATCATTGACGTGATAATTGACTTGATCTTTGACGTTATTGATTGACATGAGGAGCGTCATTTCTGATGGACAAAATTTTCCGATGTCATTCAAGTATCTGAAGCCACCAACACAATTAGGAGTGAAGAGAGAAGAGCCTGGAGAAAGGGGAAGGGGGGACAGAGCAGGAGTCAACGCTAATGTCCCTTGATAATGGACGGATGCCATATATATTTTATTGATGTGAATAAGTCACATGAATTATTGACGAAATTTGTATTTTAAAATGACTTACTTTCCCTAGAGTTTTTATCTTTGTTTAGATAATTTTATTTCTAATCTAACATAAGCCACTCGTTAAGACTGACAGTACACGACCTAACAAAGTTTCATGTACAAGTCTGGTGTTGTAAGATAGTAGTACAGGACCACACAAAGTTTCATGTACAAGTCTGGTGTTGTAAGATAGTAGTACAGTACCACACACAGTTTCATGTACAAGTCTGGTGTTGTAAGATAGTAGTACAGGACCACACAAAGTTTCATGTACAAGTCTAGTGTTGTAAGATAGTAGTAAGTCAAGGCCTGTTAACTTTCTTTAAACATTTTATTTTTAAAAATCACATAAACATTTATATAGAAAGGAATCAGTTCAAAAAAAGTCCCAAGAAAGTATATTTCGTGACAATTAGTTAGCATCTTAATTGATTAAAGTTGATAAACTTACACACACTTATATATTAACAATAGTTACATAATACTTTTTGATAACATCATATGACTTCTTTCATTAAAGCCAGAACAAAAACTTTTTTAAGTACTTTCAGCTTTAGAAAGTTGAAATAAATATGATGATTGCTATGACCATTTAATTTGAATGGAAGACCCTGGTAATTTAACAAATACCAATCAAGGCTTAAGATTATTACCTTCAACATTGTTCGATGACACAATTTTTATAGATCCACACATATTCTGAGTACTACAGCAATATTTCAAATTGTATTGGTGTAGAAATTGTGTCTATATTTTGTCATTGATGTAGAACACGACCTTAAAATAGAATTTCATCGCAACTTTTAATGCGCATTATTGTGTATTGCCCGTAATATGTGCACCAAAACGCTCCGATAGAAATAGATGGTAACATTGTGTTGTCCTTTTAAAGAACGTAGGTTAGAAGTTTTGAATTTAATTTTTTTAAAAGCTAATTTTACATTTGATATATAATACCGTGAGAATTATTATAAACTTGTGTTAGTTTAAATAAAAAAAAAAAAAAAAACATTTTTTAGTACTTTAACCTGAAGTTCACACACATAAATTAATAATAGATAATGCAAATTATTTATTATATTATTTATAATTTCGTAACATTTAAAATTAACTTACTAAGATTAGAGCTATATGGATGTCAATCTATTTCAGAGCACCGTATGCTCCACATAAATTCTGAAAATATACAAGTGGCATGCCACTGAATTCGATCCCAATAATTAGGGATACAATAACATTGAAATACAATTATTTTCGTCCCAACTATTTAAAACTAGATGAGAAAAAACATAATATTGCCTGTATTTTATGCTATTTTATAAGGCTGGGGAAATTATCGATTAATTTCTCGATTATTTGGTTATTTTTTTTATCGATTTATATAATTTTAATCGATAAAATAGAGATTAAAATTTAAAAAAGAAAATGTTTAAATTTTTTTTTTTAAAAATTTCTTAATAAATAATGAATTATTAAAATTTAATAACATTTTTTTTTACATACAAACTTCTCCATTTAAAGTAAAGACTTCAAATGTGTAAACTTTTAAATAACCTGTTTTATAAGGACAATGATATTTAAAAAAAAAAAATACAATGTTTTTAATTAATTAATAATTACAAAATTGAAAGTCATTGACATTATATTGAACTACTTATATTTAAATAATAATATATTTCCTAATAATTTATACCCACCATTTGACATCTTTTAATCTCAAGCAAGATTTCAATAAAATAATTCATAGTACCAGCATTTATCGATAAAGAACATAATTTGGTAAAGTGAACTGGGTACCGACTATGATCATAAAAACCTTTGAAGACAAGTAAAGGACAAGTGACTATTCTATTCTAATATTGTTGGATGACATGTGGCATAAAACTAACTCAATTCATGTCAAATGTTGTTTGTTATTTAGACCATATGGTGCCTCATGTTGGTATCATATGTAACATAAAGCTAACTAAATTCATGTCGAATGTTTTTGGTATTAAACCATATGGTGCCTCGTGTCAGTGCCATGTCAATACAGGCAAAAAACCCACTGGTTTCTGGGCAAAGGATAAAGTGCAGTAGTTCAAACATACTGAAAAGTTTTAGAAGCCCTGGTCTATAAAACTTATTTATAGATAATAGAATGACATGTTTAAATTATTGATTCAGGAAGCAATATTTTAGTCGCGTAACGGCTAGTGAAGCCATGCGAACCGGCTAATGAAGCGATGCGTGCCGGCTAATGAAGCAATGCGTGCCGGTGTTGCAAAATAAATCCTCCACAATACAGAGTCTCCCCCAGGCAATTTTATTTTAAAACATAATCTACGAGGGCGAAAATGTTTTCCTCCCGATTAAAATAAATTCTCCCCTACCCCGTAAAATAATGTCCCCCACAAAATCAATCCGCCCCTCCCTCAAAACTCACTTTTAATATTGTACTAAGAGATTGCCCAAAAACAATAGAATAACAAATAATTAAATTTGTATTATTCACACATGTTTACTTTAATTCCATTTATGTTAGTGGCGTAATACAGAGAGATATAGGGGTGGGGGTGTGGACCACTCCGTTTTACACCCCTCAGGGGCGTAATAAATTTTTTAAAATACGTAATTACTTGAACTATTTTTCTCACTGTACAAATTGACTCTAACGGAGTTGGTATCAAGCATTAAAAAATAATTAAGTATTGCGTCTATGAAGGCATGGGTTGTATTGTTACTATAAACGGTAAATTTGGCAAATCTCAGGTGTTCAGACGGTAAGAAATTATATCTTCATCTCGCTAATAGGCTTTACAATTTCAGTAGACACCAATAATCCTCTGTTGATTTGGGGTGGGGGATGTGGAAGGGTGTTGGGGCGACCCAATTAAAGAAGCGGCACGAAATTAACTTATATCAGGGACAACGCCACTGACTTGTTGAGCCCATGACCTGATTATACAGTGTCTTTTGTTTTTTTAACTCTACGGTCAAGGCAGGTTCTTGTTAGGCGGCATACATTTAAATAGTGCAGTAATCCTTGTAATAGGTCCATAGAGCCGTGTCCTATATGTTTGATATCAACTTTAAAATATAATAATTCACTAAAAGTTGGCTACTTGTATTTAAATATTTCTAAATAGTCATAAATATATGCCTAATGAATAGTTTGTTAGACTATTTATATAAATACAAGTACAAGTGAAAAATAAAACTGTATATAACCACGCAACCTTTTCTACATGTTAATAGAGGCGTAATGAGCTTTAAATACAGTGACGTAGCTAGAGGGGGTGGGGCGGTCCGCCACGGGTGGCACTCAATCAAAGGGCGGCATTTGTGGGCATTTGAAAATTAAAGCCCTTTCCGATAACCGTCCCTTTTGTTTTGAAACGGTAAAATCATGGTGAAACAAAAATAATCTTAATTTTCAGTTTTAATAAATGGAGTCGTGTACTAGTTCAACATTTCTTTGATTACATTGTGGTTGTTATAACTAACGCAAAAACTTTTAAAAATTTAAAATCTCTAAAAAAAGTAACAATTTGTTTTGAAAATTTAGCGTTATATTCCACAGATGGCACTTTTATAAGAAAACTGCACAAACAACAACACCTCACCGTTTGTCTGAAAATATGTTCTTTTAATAATGCCACGACAGTTTTAGCGTGGAATTTTGAATTTAGCAGAATGAAGTGCAAACAAATATTGTGTTTAACTTGCAAATAGTAAATTTTATTACTGTTTCAGGTTTCATAAAATAATTGTGAGGTAACTTATTAAAAATTACATTTACTCTGATTTTATTGCATAAAAATAGAATGTATAGCTAGTGTTTTTCATTATAATACGGTTATTCATTTAAATTTAATGCTTATTCATTTCTCCGTTAATAAACACCAAAATAACATAAATAATTCAAAATAACATAAATAATTCCGAAAAAGACAAAGCGTCTTGGAAAAATTGACATCTGAAGTAACTAGTAAGAGGACACCAAATGGTGGAATTTTACTCAGTTCAACGCAATCGTTTTCTTTCCTATGGTATCTCAATTTATGCGAGCCCGTCTTTTTTAAATCACTTTTACCTATGCAAACCAACGTCATGGGGCTAATGAAGCGATGCGTGCCGGCAAGTGAAGCGATGCGTGCCAACATAGTCATGTGCGCCATAGGCCCACCTAAACTGAACTAGAACGTACTTTCAAACAAACTCAAATTATATGAACGTTCAATTAAGAGTTGCTTTATATACCAAACTAAATTGTGATGTGATGTAAATATGTATCCCGTTCTTGGTAATATATGTAAATTACAGAGGCGGAAATAAACGAATAATCCATCGATTAAATTTTCAATGTTTTAACCCTTTTAAATTAATATAATGATAGAAGTTCGAGGAAAAGTTCAGAAAATCTTTCTATTGTCTTTTCCCAATGTGTTAATATATTTTTTTTCACGCTCATCTCTCAAATTATTATTATTTATTTATAAGTGACAACTTAAACAAAATGAATATTTTTCCTTATTTCTTGCATAGCAGAACAGATTAGCTGTGTTATGTCACAAACTTTTTGGATTATGAAATTACTGAGACTTAACGAATTTCGCTAACTATTTAATCGTGATTTATCGGGATCTATATATGGTGATAAATTATAATTAATGTACATTAATCCATTAATTAAATACATTTGTCCCATTAATGAACAAAAAAATCAGCCCAAACTTTTTATATTTAGTTTAAAACCTTATTACAATAAAAAATATAAAAAACGTTGCAAACATCATCCTTAACAAATACCTAGATATAAATAGATATTTTACTTTATTAACATTTTCTGACTTTGAAATGATTTGATTATGTAACAGAGATCAAAGTGTGAGAAAAGTTTTAAAAGTTAAATTATAACACCAATGAGATCAAATATCTTTAGACTTTTGTTGAGAGCATAGATACTGAGGTTAACAAAATAACAAGCTTTAATGATTTGTTACATAATTAACTAAAAATGGCATATTACTTAATGACTTTTTTTAGCCGAATGGGACAAAACTCATTTGAACAGAAAGGTAACCAATTACAATTCATTCAGTCTGAATCAAAATAGTTAAGTATTTGAATTATAATTGGTATCAAACAGTAAATGTTGTCTATTGTTTTCTGTCAAAAAATTGATAATTAAGTATAAAATTATTAGTTTTCTTAGTAAATCCGTACATTATAACCATTATCAAGAGAATACTTTAAATTAGAATGATGAAAATTATTTTAACAGTTTTGTTTATATTATTTATATTGATTTATATTAATTAATACATACGATCGCAAGATTGTAGTTAATATTCTTCCATCTTTATATACATTATTCTTAAACGAACACGATTAAATGAGTATAACAAATGATCCACGCTGGAGTCAAAATATAACAGAGTGCAAGCGTATTAGGATGACATGTAAAAAGTGTGAGGGGGGGGGCGGCACCAATGATTGTTTAGTTCACTTGTGTTGTTCCTTCACAGAATAAATTATGATTCGTTGTGGAGTGGTTGTCATGTCTTGGGTTCATGCATCAGAGGGAACAATTAAAAAAAAAGTATTTCTGTCCGTTCTTTTCCCTATTTTTTTCGACATTGACTAATCCAAGTGTCGTCAAATTACAGTATTTCGTTGGCAAAGGATGGTAGTAAAGTGTGAAGGGCAGGTAACAACAACAAATCACAGTATATGGTTGGCTAGGTATGGTAGTAAAGTGTTAAGGGCAGGTAACAACAACAAATCACAGTATATGGTTGACAAGGGATGGTAGTAAAGGGTGAAGGGTGATAACAACAACAAATCACAGTATATGGTTGGCAAGGGATGGTAGTAAAGGGTGAAGGGCGATAACAACAACAAATCACAGTATATGGTTGGCACGGGATGGTAGTAAAGGGTGAAGGGCGATAACAACAACAAATCACAGTATATGGTTGGCAAGGGATGGTAGTAAAGGGTGAAGTGCAGATAACACCAACAAATCACAGTATATGGTTGGCAAGGGATGGTAGTAAAGGGTTAATGGCAGGTAACACCAACAAATCACAGTGTATGGTTGTCAAGGGATGGTAGTAAAGGATTAAGGGCAGGTAACAACAACAAATAACAGTATATGGTTGGCAAGGGATGGTAGTAAAGTGTCAAGGGCAGGTAACAACAACCGCTGTGTAGACCTACGTCTCCACGTTCACTCAATTGTTCCCTTACTTCTTGCTGCTATTTGTGTCCGTTCTCTCTGCCCGTATGTTACGCTGCTGGTCGTATCTTGTATTATTTATCTATAAATATAATTTTCTACATGGTCCAACCTTGCAAACAAGAAGTAGCAAGCAAGCTGTCTGACCTCTGACCCCACCGACAAATCAGATTGCAAACAAAGTTAATAAAAATTCAAAATGTCGTTGAATTGAAGACAATTACAGTGTTCTTTCAAAACAACAAAAGACGTATCTTAGTGTTATGGTTATAACATTCGCCTAACATGCGGAGGTCGCAGGTTCAATCCCCAGATAAGACATTACGGGGGGTGAGTGGCTAACAACCGTGTAAATGTTTCAAGATCAACAAGGCGTCGCAGTTATCCCTGCATCCCAGGTTCATTGGCCTGGTTCTGATTACTGTCTGTTTGTGTTTGTGTATGTTTGTGTCTGTGTCTGTTTGTGTTTGTGTTTATGTCTGTTTGTGTTTGTGTCTGTTCACATCCCCCCCCCCCATTTTCTTTGCACTAACTATGAGAAAATCTGCGGCTTATGATACGCCGCGGTCATGTCGTTATAATAACTCTCACATATCGTAAATATCATAACTGTAACATATCGTAAATACTAATGCCCTGAAAATCTAGAATGATTCTAATATTTAATGTTGTTTTAAATCAATGTTAAATCAATTATTTTCAAAAAAAAAAAAAAANAAAAAAAATCATGTTAAGCCTGGTCCCTTTTGGAACTCAGGACGTGTTAGCGCATTTTCGTATTATGTATCAGTACTTATGTTAGATATCAGCATTATGTAGTTATCAGTAATTGTGTTTAGATTTTAGACATATTTTTATGAATTTTCTTGTGTAATGAATATACTTGACATTTTTTAAAATTTAAAAGTCATTTCTTTACATTTAAAAACTTTTTATTTTCTCTTTAATCAAACTACAAGTCACCACAAATGATGACGTAAAACTCTCTAAACTTTTACACATATTCTAATGACGTCAAATTTAAAAAAAAACTAATTCTTTTGCACGCTTTCGTACCACTCTTTAATGCTTGAAAAATTATGTATTCGACTTCCGGCAATGGCGGCCGTTCCCTGCGCCAGTGTTACCTCTCGATTCGCAAAGTTTTTTGGTAGTTTTAACGGGGTTTTTTAACGGATCGAGTAACTGAGTGTTGATGCACAAATGGCAGGTCAGGACATACAAAAAACATATATACATCATGGGTCTAGGACTTATGGATGCTGTGATCAAGGGTGATGACGGACGGACGGACGGACAAAACGGGTGCAATAGCGCATTCGACATCTCGAAAATGCGCTAAAACGAAAAAAGAACAAGAACCAAACAAAAAAACAAAAACACTTTCTGTTAGTTCGTGACAATTTAGTGTTTTATCACGGGCATTTTGGTAAGGTCTTAGTATATACATTTTTGTATGGTCCAAGTATATACATTGTTTAAATAGATATATAATTAATAACTAGCAGCTACAACAAACAAAAAAATTAATTATACTATTTTATATATTACATTACTTTTGCTATAAAAAGTAGAATATGTTGAACTAAGGTTTATCTTCTGATTTATTTTTAATCCCCTTTTACAGGGAGTGAAGTCAAGTGGCATATCACTTTGATAAAATGGTTGGCTCTTTGAGGCTATTGCATAAACCCATGGCATCACTACCTTAAAATTGTTACACAAGGGCATATACTAAGAGTAAACATGTGTACACTATGGTTTTGATGATCTTATAGTGTTACTATTTAATGATACACTGTTCTTGATAATGTATGTGTTGTGTGCATATACTATTCTAAGTTTTATTCAAACAAACATTTAAGCAACACAAAAATATGAATTGTTCTCATTGATGGGTATATTATAAGTTCACAAATTTCTGTTTGTAAACAAATATCAATTCAATAATAAACAATGTTCCCAACTTGTTATAAAATATTTTTTGTTATAGTAACATGACTGTTATAGTTCTTTGTTGTGTCAAATTTACGGGAAATTCCAATTTAATGTGTATTTAATAGGTTAATACAATGTTCTTTAATATAATGTCTTGTCATTTTATCTTAAATTTTGTTTTTAGCCAAGTATTTCAAAATATACTTGTATTGCATTGTTTTATTTGAATAGTATAAATAACTAAAGACAATTTGTTTTATAGAATGTTGCTAAATTAGTTCTTATTTTCTAGGAGTCTTAAAAATTAAATTGTTCAATATCATAGAAACAATTTAAACCTCAATGCAAGATACAAATTGCCTACACAATGAATAAGTATAAGTACTTTTTTTACATATTTATGTTTGTGTGTTGTGTTTGTGTGTGTTTCTTTTTTTGTGTAAATGTGTATGTGTGTGTGTTTGTTTGTATGTGTGTGTGTGTGTGTGTGTGTGTGTGTGTGTAAAAAACAAGATATTAGCTACGTTACATTTTGTCTAGCTATATTATCATTTCAAACGTGCGCTTAACAATTGAATGTATAAACTTTCTTTGTTAACTTTTATCTTTTAGTGAAATGGGTTACCGTATTATGTACATTTATAAAACTTTTCTGCTACCATTTGAAACAAAGATTTGCAAACGTGTGCTCATATTTGTTTTAATTCATTAATGTTGCTAGGGATTAATAAATTGTTTTTTTTGAAATTCTGTTTTTCGTCAACTCAATACATTAAAAAAGTAAAAGTTTATTAAAATATTTTTTTTAAAAAACAGACGCTTCTTGTTTACATAAATGTATTTCTCCCTACAATCTAATTATATCTCCGATTCTGTTTTGTGTCACATCGTTCACTAGCTAAGCTTTTTCGGGGAATGTGTTACATAACGATATCTGAATAATTGTTGTGAAAATAAGCTTTTCAAAAACTGCCTTCAAATTATTTTTTTTATATATTCAAGTCCATATAAGAGTACCAATGGATATTCCATATTTTATATTAGCAAAATAAACCATGTAAACTGTGATAGCATTTAATATATTCTTATAGGACATATTTGAAAATTAGACACGTGTCTTCTTTGTACAAATCGACTAACGAACTTACAGAATTCCTTTTAAAAATGATGTTATTGTCATTGATTAGACATATTTATTACAGAAACTGAAGCAAAGTTAGTCACTTTATTTAAATTACAGATATATAAATCTGACATCATAGGTGGTCATTAAATTAAAGATAAACAAACAAATGAATGAACAGGAAAATTAAATAAAACAAACTTTCTTGTACTCTCTGTGCTCATCAGTAAAGATATATATCTATACTAATAAAAGGGAAAGCCCTGACTGACTGACTGACTGACTGACTGACTGACTGATTCATCACTAATTCTCCAACTTCCCGTGTAGGTAGAATCATGAAACTTTGGGAAGTTGTTGGGTACCCTCTGACTACGAAAATTGGCGAAAAAGAATTTTGAAAATCTCACTCATGTGGGGCCGGGGGCCCAAAATCGTTTTCGCCTACATCACTAATTCTCCAACTTCCCGTATAGGTAGAAGCATGAAACTTTAATAAATTTTTGGAGACTATCTTACGACAAAAAAATGGCAAAAAAGAATTTTAAAATTCACACTCATGGGGGCCGGGGCCCCAAAACTGTTTTTTTCCTTATATAAGCTATATGCAATTTGAAAATCAATAATTCATCTATTTCCCGTGTAGGTAGAAGCATGAAACTTAAGAAATGCTTTGAGTACATGCTTCCAACGATAATTGGCAAAAGAGAATATTAAATTTCCCACTCATGGGGGCTGGGGCCCCGAAAACGATTTTTTTCATTAAATGAGCTATATAAACATTGAAAATCACCAATTCTCCTATTTTCCGAGTAGGTAGACTCATCAAATGTTGGGGAGATTATAAATACACTTTCACGATGCTAGCAGGTGAAATAATTTTTAAATTTTTTTCTTCTGGGGGCCCAAATCTAAAAACTAAAAACTCACTATTTCTTCCATTCACCATGTAGGTGGAGAGCATGAAGCTTTAGGAAGTTGTTGAGTTTAATCTCCCGATGATAATTTGCGAAAGAGAATGTTAAATGCCCACTCATAGAGGTACGGGAGCCCAAAAAAAAATGGGGCCCCATAAAAAAATTTGTCCGCTTATATGAGCTATTTACAAATTGCAAATTAATAATTCTCCTATTTCCCGTATAGTTTGAAGCATGAAACTTTGTAAATTTTTTGAGTACATGCTTCCGATGATAATTGGCAAAAGAGAATGTTAAATTTCCCACTAATGGTGGCCGGGGCCCCCAAAACATTTTTTTCTTTATATAAGCTATACAAAAATTGAAAATTACTAATTCTCCTATTTCCCAAATAGGCAAACGCATGAAACTTTGGAGGTTTGTTAACTACACTTCCACGATGGTAGCAGGTGAACAATTATTTAAAACATTCTTTACTGTGAGCTGGGAGGCCAAAATGTAGTTTTTCCCTAATATTAACTATATAAAAATTAAAAATCTCTAATTCTCCCATTCCCTATGTAGGTAGAAGCATAAATTTTTAGGAATTTGTTGGGTACCCTTTCGCGACAAAAATTAGCGTAATATAATTTTAAAATTCACACTCATTGGGGCCGGGACCTCAAAAACGTGTTTTTTCCAAGTATGTGCTATATACAAATTGAAAAGCACTATTTTTCCTATTTCCCAATAGGTAACGCATAAAATGTTTCTGATTTTTTAAATACACTTCCACGATGGCAGCAGGTGAAATAATATTTAAAATATTCCTTGGTGGACGCTGGGGGCTAAAATATATTTTTTTTTTAATGCACTCACTCACTTATCACTAATACTCCATCTTCCCGCAGCAAAGCGCGGGCAAATTGCTAGTATAATATATATTAAAGTGAGACTTAAAAAACTCAGAAGTAATTGGTTTGACTAGTGAAACAAGTTTTTAAATGATCGTTTTATAAAAAACTATTTGTATGTTGACAATCTTTGTATATCATTAGTCTAAACAAATGTGTATGAGATTGGTTTTTGTGTATGTGATTGGTCTTTGTGTATGTGATTGGTCTTTGTGTATGTGACTAGTATTATTACAGCCTAAACAATATGTATGTGATTGGTCTTTGTGTATGTGATTAGTCTTTGTGTATGTGATTAGTCTTTGTGTATGTGATTGGTCTTTGTGTATGTGATTGGTCTTTGTGTATGTGACTAGTATTATTACAGCCTAAACAATGAGTATGTGATTGGTCTTTGTGTATGTGATTGGTCTTTATGTATGTGACTAGTATTATCACAGTCTAAGCAATTTGTAAAGGACAATTATTTATATATCATCGAAGTTTAAATACTGTTTATGTTACTATACTTAAATATTATCACAGTTTGAACGATGTGTATGTCAATACTCTTTTCGTATTATCTAAGTTTAATAAATGTGTATGTGACTAGTATTTGTGTATTATCTTAGACTGATATATGTGTATGTGACTAGTATTTGTGTGTTATCTCAGTCTGATATATGTGTATGTGACTAGTATTTGTATATTACCTCAGTCTGATATATATGTATGTGACTAGTATTTGTGTATTATCTTAGTCTGATATATGTGTATGTGACTAGTATTTGTGTATTATCTCAGTCTGATATATGTGTATGTGACTAGAATTTGTGTGTTATCTCAGTCTGATATATGTGTATGTGACTAGTATTTGTGTCTTATCTCAGTCTGATATATGTGTATGTGACTAGAATTTGTGTGTTATCTCAGTCTGATATATGTGTATGTGATTAGTATTTGTTTATTATCTCAGTCTGATATATGTGTATGTGACTAGTATTTGTGTATTATCTCAGTCTGATATATGTGTATGTGACTAGTATTTGTGAATTATCTCAGTCTGATATATGTGTATGTGACTAGTATTTGTGTATTATCTCAGTCTGATATATGTGTATGTGACTAGTATTTGTATTATCTCAGTCTGATATATGTGTATGTGATTAGTATTTGTTTATTATCTCAGTCTTATATATGTGTATGTGACTAGTATTTGTGTGTTATCTCAGTCTGATATATGTGTATGTGACTAGTATTTGTGTCTTATCTCAGTCTGATATATGTGTATGTGACTAGTATTTGTGTGTTATCTCAGTCTGATTTATGTGTATGTGACTAGTATTTGTTTATTATCTCAGTCTGATATATGTGTATGTGACTAGTATTTGTGTATTATCTCAGTCTGATATATGTGTATGTGACTAGTATTTGTGTATTATCTCAGTCTGATATATGTGTATGTGACTAGAATTTGTGTATTATCTCAGTCTGATATATGTGTATGTGACTAGTATTTGTGTATTATCTCAGTCTGATATATGTGTATGTGACTAGTATTTGTATTATCTCAGTCTGATATATGTGTATGTGAATAGTATTTGTGTATTATCTCAGTCTAATATATGTGTATGTGACTAGTATTTGTGTGTTATCTCAGTCTGATATATGTGTATGTGACTAGTATTTGTGTCTTATCTCAGTCTGATATATGTGTATGTGACTAGTATGTGTGTGTTATCTCAGTCTGATATATGTGTATGAGACTAGTATTTGTATATTATCTCAGTCTGACATATGTGTGTGAGACTAGTATTTGTGTGTTATGTCAGTCTGATATATGTGTATGTGACCCATATTTGTGTATTATTTCAGTCTGATATATGTTTATGCGACTAGTATTTGTGTGTTATCTCAGTCTGATATATGTGTATGTGACTAGTATTTGTGTATTATCTCAGTCTGATATATGTGTATGTGACTCATATTTGTGTATTATCTCAGTCTGATATATGTGTATGTGACTAGTTTTTGTGTATTATCTCAGTCTGACATATGTGTATGTAACTCATATTTGTGTATTATCTCAGTCTGACATATGTGTATGTGACTAGTATTTGTGAATTATCCCAGTCTGATATATGTGTATGCGACTAGTATTTGTGTATTATCTCAGTCTGACATATGTGTATGTGACTCATATTTGTATAATATCTCAATCTGATTTATGTGTATGTGATGAGTATTTGTGTATTATCTCAATCTGATATATGTACATTTGACTAGTGTTTGTGTATTATTTCAGACCCATCCTTGTTCATGTACATTCCACTAATATTTGTGTATTATCTCTGCCTGATATGTATGTATGCTACTAGTATTTGTGTATTATCACCTTCTGATATATGTGTACGGGACTAGTATTTGTGTATTATCTCCGTGTGATATATGTGTAAGTGACTTGTATTTGTTTGTTATCTCAGTCTGATATATGTGTATGTGACTAGCATTTGTGTATTATCTCAGTCTGATATATGTGTATGTGACTAGTATTTGTGAATTATCTCAGTCTGATATATGTGTATGTGACTAGTATTTGTGTATTATCTCAGTCTGATATATGTGTATGCTACTAGTATTTGTGTATTAACTTAGTCTGATGTATGTATATGTGACTAGTATTTGTGTATTAACTCTGAAATAGTCAGATATATCAAGCACATACAAAAACACCAGTTGTTTTTGTATTAAACCCGGGTGTTTTTGTAGCTTCAACACACGACTAAACTTTTTAAAAAATATTTACAATTATAAAAATTTAATTTGTTCAAGAAAAACTAAGCAAAGAAAACAAGTCTAAATAATATTGTTGCGAGCCATAGAATCATTTACCACAGGATTAGAATGTCATTACCTTCATCGCTGTATTTAAATGATAAAAAATAAATTTATGTTAATAAACTAATTTAAGGTATTAATTTTTTTTACAAGATGTTACT
Source organism: Radix auricularia (assembly GCA_002072015.1). Taxonomy (NCBI): domain Eukaryota; kingdom Metazoa; phylum Mollusca; class Gastropoda; family Lymnaeidae; genus Radix; species Radix auricularia. The sequence continues at coordinate 184,507 of MUZC01004610.1, read as the reverse complement.
TAACGATATCAGTAAACAACAGTCATGTTGTAAGTTACAAGTAGACAGAATTTCACCTACACAGTCACAAACAACAGTCAGGTTGTTACAAGTAAACATAATATAAACTACACAGTTACAACCAACAGTCAGGTTGTTACAAGTAAACACAATATAAACTACACAGTTACAAACAACATTTAGGTTGTTACAAGTAAACATAATATAAACTACACAGTTACAAACAACAGTCAGTTTGTTACAAGTAAACACAATATAAACTACACAGTTACAAACAACAGTCAGGTTGTTACAAGTAAACATAATATAAACTACAAAGTTACAAACAACAGTCAGGTTGTTACAAGTAAACA
>MUZC01004610.1:143121-183760 GCA_002072015.1 Radix auricularia | reverse complement strand
TTGTTACAAGTAAACACAATATAAACTACACAGTTACAAACAACAGTCAGGTTGTTACAAGTAAACATAATATTAACTACACAGTTACAAACAACAAAATGATTGTTTCGAGAAAACAGTATGACAACTACAAAGTGAAAGCATTTTGTAAAAACACTCAATTCACAATTTTATATTTTCTTATTCAGTGGGTAGAGGATCAACACAGTCTTTTATATGTCTATTGAAAATTATTTGTAAATATACATCATTAAAAATTCCTTATTTTGGTACGGAAGCTAAATAGGGAAAACAGATTTAGAGAGTTGTGTCACATTATTTGTATGAAGATAAATAGGGCACAGAGACTTAGAAAGTTGTATCACATTATATGTATGAAGATAAATAGGTCACACATATTTAGAGAGTTGTGTCACATTATTTGTATGAAGATAAATAGGGCACACATATTTAGAGAATTGTGACACATTATGTGCATGAAGATAAATAGGTCATACATATTTAGAGAGTTGTGTCACATTATATGTATGAAGATAAATAGGGCACACAGATTTAGAGAGTTGTGCCACATTATTTGTATGAAGATAAATAGGGCACACATATTTAGAGAATTGTGACACATTATGTGTATGAAGATAAATAGGTCACACAGATTTAGAGAGTTGTGACACATTATTTGTATGAAGATAAATAAGTCACAGATATTTAGAGAGTTGTGTCACATTATTTGTATGAAGATAAATAGGGCACACAGATTTAGAGAGTTATGTCACATTATTTGTATGAAGATAAATGGGGCACACAGATTTAGAGAGTTGTTTCACATTTTTTGTGTTAAGATACATGATGAGTATGAAATTTTTTAAATATGTTTCTCCCTTTTTCCTAGTTTTAGAACCAAATTTATAAATAAAAATGTTTCTCTGATTGAATTTATGTTTTTTACCTTTATAATCTTATGTATGTATTAATATATTAAAGTAGGTGCGAAATAGTTGTGTATTTATAATATGCAATATAAAGACACGTAAAAATTACGTGCATTATTTTTTTGTGCGGCTACCTTATTTCGACCTCTTGACATATTTAATTTTTCAATATTTACTCTTTTTTAGTAATAAAACGTGTTATAATTATAAAATAAGACAAATTCAAATGAACAATACACATTGGTTTTTGGCTTGTATGTCAAATAAAATAAGAACGAGATCTAAATCATAATGTGAAAGGTTAATTTAAAGAACCAGCAAAAAAAAAAATATGTTCTTAACTTGAAATCCGCTATCTACGAGACATAGATCTAAGTATAAGGATGTTAATTTTAATACGCGGGGCAAAACAATCCAAAAATAAAAAAATAACCAGTAATGTTTCGCAAAAGGTGTTTAATATAATGCGCACCGATCGTGAATCAATTTTAAAAAGTATTGTAAATGTAATGGGCACTTGGGCACCCAAATTTGCGACAAAAATGTTGTTGAACAGAATACGCACCACGACACTTTATTTAAAATTTATCGTCATACATAGATTTTTAAAGTAAATTGTCTAATATATTTTTTTAAAAAAAAAATTAATAATTTAATTATAGTAACCTCGATTTACTTAAACTTTGGAACCTAAATTCATCATCAGCATAAGTCTGCTAGCCTACCAGGAAAAGGATTAAACAGCAATCCAAAGTTTTTTCGGCACCCTTGCACTGCTCAGAAACTAGGAGTTAATAAAAAAAAGTATTTAAAAACATATATCCGCTGTCTATTAAAATTATTGTATTAGATTTGATCTGGTCTAAATATATTTTAGATATGAAGACCTTACATTTCATGTCAGTACAAAATAAGAACTAAATTCCGAAGGACCCCCCTAAATACTGAAGCAATAAGCTGTAACTTGTTTAGCAAATATATAGTCTAAATTCAGCAAGGTTTATAATGAATCTAAGGACAATAGTGAAGTAACAGCAACAATAATTTTATAAAAACAAAGTTGCATTACCGTGCAGCACCGAGTAAAACAGATTACTATAGAGTAAATAAAGACATGTAATTTATTAAAGTCAATATTTCACTAGACTATATGAAAATTTAATAAATTTGTATACCTATGAGAAAATCAATTTCAAAACAATCACTTTCCACAAACCATTTGAAAACTGATTTCTGTAACTGACTTGTTACAATATTTTTTATGTTTTTACTAAAATTCTTTGGCTGTATACGAAATGTTATTATAAAATTATAGCATATTTTTTATTATACAAGGACACAAGCTTAAGAGGAAGTAACAACGATTGTGTGTAATTAATTTTCACTGACTAGTTTAATGTTTGACAAACTCTTATTAATAGACCGTTGAAAAATGTCAGAGTTATGACGTAAAACTTGACAAAATGAAAGTTTACCTTGTCGATTATTAAGCACAGGTACAAATTAGCGACTGTCAAAACAGCGACCATCAACAGTGCGACATACATAGAAACAAACAAATGTATAAATAATATAATAATTATACCGCCTTTATAATTTGTCATCCAAATATTACATGTGGGACGTGGTGGCCGAGAGGTAGCGCTCTCGACTGTCATACTGATGGTCACGAGTTCGAATCCACACGAAAGTGAGTATTTGTTCTCGGGGCCAGAGGAGTCCCCGAGTCACCCAGCTCCGAATGGGTACCTAACTAGACAATAGTTAGGCGGCTGGGGTAATGCGTGGAACCCCTATAGCCGTGGCCTGTGACCGCTGCATCACTTGCCAACAGATCATCTCTCATGGTCTGTGGACGCAATTATCTTCTGCATAGAAGGAGCGTCTGTATATCTAAGATATAAGATATAAGATATTACATGTGTAATCGTTTCAGCACAACCAAAAATCAGTTTTAAAAATACATAAAAAAGTGTACGGTTAATGTATGCAAAATACTTTTACCCTATAAATAGTGTCTATGGTGAAACCAGTGCATCTAAATGGAGCTGAGTCATTGAGAACAGCGGTTGTAAACCTGACCAGAATTCAGTCCTTCATTAACAAGTGTTTAAGAAGGATTCTCAGAATTCACTGGCAGTTAAAATAAACAACCGGGAACTGTGGCAGCGGACGAAACAGAAGCCCATGGAGGAAAAATTCTTCAAAAGCGGTGGAGGTTGATCGGTCATACTCTAAGAAAACCTGCGTTTAATACAACTAGGCAAGCCCTAAAATGGAACCTACGTCTAATACAACAAGGCAAGCCCTCAAATGGAACCTACGTCTAATACAACACGGCAAGCCCTGAAATGGAACCTACGTCTAATACAACACAGCAAGCCCTGAAATGGAGCCTACGTCTAATACAACAAGGCAAGTCCCGAAATGGAACCCACATGGTAAACGAAAAGACGCCGTCCAAAACACACTTGGCGCCGAGAATGTGTTGCAGACGTCAAGAGTTGGCCATGAATGGAAGATCCTGGAGAAATTTGCCCAGGATAGAGATGCCTGGAGGTCTCTTGTAGGTGGCATATGTCCTAGAAGGGAGTGCAGATGCCGACAATGATCGGTGGATGTCCCTCATGGACAAGTAGGCTCAACTTAACAACCAATAGTCCTTAAAGTGTAGAGAACTACAATGGGCACAAAAATTAATGAGATGTTGTAAATTACTCTATAGTATAACAGACGTGGTTGTAAAGTGTTGACATAAAATTCAAGGTAATCAACTGAAGGTTATCAGGTCGAAATAAGAGTGTTACTTTAATTTGTTTGAAAAGAAATGTACACAATAAAATTTATTGGAAATAAAGTTATTCCTCAATAAATCTTTAGAGTATTAGTATTATGAAGAAAATATTTATTTTTACCATGATGGACTTTATGTTATCACTTTTTAAGACTTTCAGATTCTTTTTAAAATAGTTTTATGTAGCAATGCTTCATATGAATTATTGTTATAATTCCAATCTAGCGCCTATATTAACGCACTAAACGTTATGAAGAAATGTATTATTTAATGTTACTTATACTGTTTATGTTATTAATTATCCTATCATTTTTTTTAAAGAATGGGCGTGGAATGGGTTGCTTGAAGAAACCCGGAAAGCCACCACTTTATCATCTTTTAAAACTCTAGTAAGAATACAGGACTTAACACAAACCATAGAAATACGTAGGACGCAATAATCTTCTGTACAGAAGTAGCGTCTGTAACATATAAGATATAAGATAAGATAAGATATATTCTTATTGTATAACTGTATATCGAGAAAACTTCACCCTTATGTGTATATGAGAATGTTGTGTTTATTTTTGTTTGTTTAGTTATGATATTTTTTTTTTTTAATGTTATAAAATTTTTAATTAGCATGTAGTTACAATTACAACAAAGTAAAAGCTAACTATAGTATTGTACCTCTTAAAATACTTTAGCAATAACAAGTAATATAAGTTAAGCTAAGGCTTAACAATTCATTTACATTGTATCCCTTTTCAAGGGAGCGAGGTCAAGTGGCATGCCACTTTGATAGATCAGTTTGCCTTTTTAACAAAATATTTCTGATTAATATATGGCGCTTTGCTTAATTTGTGACAAAAGCATATATTATAAAGTAAATGAACACATTTACTAGTTTTCATGATTTGCTATTGATATGACTTGATGATACAATTTAATCTTCCAATTTTTTTGTATATAAATTATTCCCAGTGACTTACAAAGATTTTTTTAGAAACACAAAATTACTTATAATTCTCATATGTTTTGAAAATGATAAGTTTACAAAGATTTCTTTGTAAAAGAAACATTTGCAAGTATTAATTTTACCAGTTTGGTCTATCAAATATATTTTTAATGTAATACGCCAGTAATTATTTTTCTTGGTGCCAAGTTTTTGGAAAATTCTATTAGTACACCAGCAATATTTAGAAACTAAAGTGGTGTAGGTATTGTGTCGGTATTTTGTTATTGAGAAAGAACGCTTTTTCTTAAATTAGAATTTCATCGCAACTTCTTATGCGCATTTTTATGTAATGTCTGTAATCTCGGTGCACCAAATCGCTGCGATACAAATAAATATATGTCAACATTGTGATGTTCTTTAAAGAATTTCAGTTTTAAAAAAAAATCTGAATTTTTTTTACAAAATAAAATTTAAATTTTAAGAAAAAAACCATGAGACACAATAAAAAACTTGTGTTAGTTTAAATTTTTTATAATTTTATAATTATTTAATAATTGTAAGTGTGGTTTACAAGAATTACATCTAAATTAAAAGATACATTTATTTATTACATTATTTATACTGACGAAAATTTTAAACTTAACTTGTTAAGGTTGATGTATATGCATGTTTAAGTATATGGTTGTAATGTAATGTCGTTTTGACATACATATATATAAAAGTGGCATGCTACTGAACTCGATCCCTTTAGTTACGAAGGGGTGACCTCTACGTGGTTCGACAGACGGGTAGGGTTTTGGAGCAGACCACGAGCTGAAACCGACAAACCCATGGCTTGGACAGCCGAAGACCGTTGTTAGGTGTTAGGTGCTAGTCATATATGATTACAGTCGCTGTACATATCTTAGGCAAAGCATTTAGATGCAACGCCGATGATGAAAACCAAGTACCCGTTGAGGGTCGGGTTACTCCGAAGCGACCGTTTCGTCCCCCTTAATTAACTAGCAACGCTGTTGAGCGTCGCCGGTTTAAGGCAAGGAGTGCCATAACGGAATAGAAAAAGGTACCGCTAGGAAACGCTTTTGGTCGCAAGCTCTGAGGAAACCTTCGGTTCTGGTTAAACCCTAGGCATGTCAGTGATGATCCCACGTTTTGCGGCGATCTAAACCATTTAGACTCATAAGCTCTGCCGTGGTGGCGCCAGAGTAATACTAATTTGCTAGCGAGTCACAGTAGGAAATTCCACACCTCTCTCGGGAGGCACACTTAGTGGGAGGTGTTTTCGACCTAGTGTCCTGGACGCCCAGGCGGCCGCTTGTAGCAGCGACCGCTCTGGGATGGGGGCTTCTCAGTCTTTACGTCCCTTACGGGGCCAGAGATCTGAGGGGGATTTCCGGGAAGCCCCATGAAGAGCGCTGTCTCGGGACTGCTGATTTTCTTCCACATGTAGGATTTTCTGTTACGAATTGTTGTTCGTCCGCCGATTCCGCGTGGACCACTCTATTCATCCGAGGGTTTCTGGGACTGGCTTTGCTCATGTATGCGCAGATGGCTGACGAGACCAATCCTAGCATGGAAGGTACGGGAACAGAGAGGACATGAAACTATTGGGTTGTCTCCTGAAGGGTTGATAACACGGGCCTTTCAGGCTTGCCTTTCTTTTCTGCGGCGTTGATCATTTGCGCCCCGCATATCCTGGCACAAACGTGGATGGATTTGCGCCAGGTAGACCGGTCCATTGCAGATTCTTCCCAAGTGTCTGTGTCTATTGCAACTGCTTTCAGGGAGGCCTTCAGTTGTCTTTAAAGCGTTTCTTTTGTCCACCACGGGACGGCTAGCCATGCTAGAGCTCGCCATAGAAGAGTCTCTTTGTTAGTCTCTCATTTGGCATTCGAGCTAGGTTTTCTGCGCATTGAAGCTATATTAGGGATACAAATTCAAATACAATAATTTTCATCTCAACTAATTAACACTGGATTAAAATAAAAGCATAATATTGTTTCTCTTTTGTGTTTTTCTTTTCAATTTATAATAATCCTTACGATTGGTAAATAATGTAGAAATAAAGTAAACAAAGTATTGACTTAGTTATTAATATAATTATAGTAAAAATCATTGACAATTAGTATTTTTATAAATTAATTGATACAAATTTGTCCCATTATTTGACATCTTTTAATCTCAAGCAAAATTTTTATAAAATAATTCATAGTAACAGCATTTAGCGATAATGAACATAGTTAGGTAAAGTAAACTAGTTATCGACTACGATCATAAAGAACATAGTTTGGTAAAGTAAACTAGTTATCGACTACGATCATAAAAATCTGTGAAGACAAGTAAAAGACAAGCGACTATTATTTTTAAATCTTTGTGTTAACATGTAGCATTTATATAACTGATTTCATGTCAAATGTTTTTGGGATTTAGGCTATGGCGTGTCGCTACTATGTCCGTACAGGCAAAAAATGCAACGGTCCCTGGGCATTGGCCCAAATTTAGTGGGTCAACAGTACTAAAAGCTTTTAGAAGCACAGGGCTATAACACTTCTTTATTTTCTGTAGAATCATTTTCAAAAAAAAAAAAAATTAATTGCAATTCACGTGCAGGCTAATCAAGCGATGCATGCCAACTGTGTCATGCGTGCCATATAACCATCTAAACTGATCTAGAACATACTTTTAATCTCAAATTATATAGTTAAGCGTCGGTCCATGGTGTATATAGTTTTTGGAAGCATATCAGTTCTATTTAATCGTAGCTATATTTTTTGAAGTGAAATCTCTGCTACAAATATCCTACAAGAAACAATTACTGACTACCAAGTTGCTTTAATCGTGAGATTGTAATTAATTTATAAAAAACGATTTCTTTCTAAAACTTTTGGGTTTACAGCTTATGAAACTGAAACTATCTTTACCAGTGGTAGGTAATTTACACATTTCCTACAACTTTGATGTTGGTTTTCAACCGTCAACTATAACTTTTTTTTTGGTTTACAGCCGTCAACTATAGAAACGAGGTAAGTAAAATTAAATATGGGGAAATACGCTTCTTTGCATTGACTGGGAAGGCTTGTTTAATAGATGTGTCTATTGGCATTGGTATATTGAAGCTGACAGCATTGGACATGACTAATTTAAGCCTCCTGACACCTTATGATACATATCGGCCCACCAAGCTTTGAGGCCAACAGATTTCCAAGTCCAGAAACCAGACTATATTGAATCGAGCTTAAAATCATCTGCATGACATTATCAGGTGACTAATAAAAAAAGTCTTTTCGTCGGCGGGTAATTTTATACAAGTTTCTTATTTTAAGTAGAATGATTTGTCTTTTGGACCACAAAAAACAACATTCTTAGTATTAAGCACATTTTTAAGCATGTATGTTTTTTTTTTTTGTTTTTTTTTGTTGTAAATTCCATAGAACAGAGGTATATTAATATGAAGTAAACTAGTGACTCAAGAAATCGTTACTATTCAAGAGAGGTAAATCCCTAATTTATATAGATATATACCAACTGTTATGTTCATCAATGATCCACGAGGTTTTTCTTAAATTTTAAGTTTACTCGAACAATATCAATAGTTAATAAGGGCTGTACGTAAGTTCACTTGATTCTAAAGCTTAAGTAACTTGTCCTTGTTTGTAATATACCAAATAATAAATTTCCTGGAATGCACATAAAGTATATTTTAATTGTAAACCTTCAAATCTACTTTTTACAGGGTTTCCTTTTCCAAAATTAAGATATAAGTTAAAACAATGGCGTCATGTGATATTATTTTATTGAGAGATACAACAAACGCTTTTAAAACGGCTGTGTACCAATATGTTATTTCCAAAGAAATCTTTAATTTTTAAGTATTTTACACACCTCCTGATGCACACCTTGTAAAAAATATTAGCTCAAATAATGATGTCATAGCGTTAAGGATTTAATGAGTGAGTGAGTGGCTTGTAAAATTAAATAATTTATTATATTTTTTGATTAAATAATGTAAATTATTTAAATTTTATTTTGATAATAAGGAGTATTATACTTTAGTTAATGTGATTTATGGACTATATTTTTGACAAAATCATTGACGTGATTTATTGAGATGAAGAGCGTGACCTCTTATTGCTAAAAATTCGTGAGGGCATTCAAGTAGCGGAAGCCATCCACACAGCTAGGAGTGAGAAAAAGAAGAGCCAGGAGAAAGGGAAAGGGGGGAAGAAGGCGAACAGAAGCCATGTATATATATTGACGAGATTTATTGACGTGAATTTGGTACTTGATTTATTGACGTGAATTTGGTACTTGATTTATTGACGTGAATTTGGTACTTGATTTATTGACATGATTTATTGTGACGTGAATTAGGTACTTGATCTAATGACGTGAATTTGGTACTTGATTTATTGACGTGATTTATTGACGTGAATTAGTTATAATATTTATTGACGTGAATTAGGTACTTGATTTATTGACGTGAATTAGGTACATGATTTATTGACGTGAAATAGGTACTTGATTTATTGACGTGAATTAGGTACTTGATTTATTGATGCGATTTATTGACGTGATTTATTGACGTGAATTAGTTACATGACTTATTAATGTCAATTATTAATGTGATTTATTGACGTGAATTAGTTACTTGATTTATTGACGTGAATTGGGTACTTGATTTATTGACGTGAATGATGCACTTGATTTACTGACGTGAATTAGTTACATGATTTATTAACGTCATTTATTAATATGATTTATTGACGTGAATTAGTTACTTGATTTATTAACGGAATTTATTACCATGATTTATTTGCGTGATTTTTTGACGTGAATTAGTTACTTGATTTATTAACGTGATTTATTAATGTGATTTATTGACGTGAATTAGTTACTTGATTTATTAACGGAATTTATTGACGTGATTTATTGACGTGAATTAGGTACATGATATATTGTTCTGAATTAGATCCTTGATTTATTGATTTGATTTTTTGACGTGAATTATGTACTTTATTTATTGACGTGAATTTAGTACTTGATTTATCGACCTGAATTAGTTACCTGATTAATTAACTTGATTTATTACCGTGATTTATTGACGTGATTTTTTGATGTGAATTAGGTAAATAATTTCTAAACGAGATTTATTGTCACCAATTAGGAAATTTATGTAATTTATTGACTTGATTTATATGTTAAAATGACTTACTTTCCTAGAATATGTATCTTAGCTTAGATAATATTATTTGTGATCTGACATGAGCCACTCTTTAAGACTGTCAGTACACGACCACACAAAGTGTCATGTAAAACTTTGGTGTTTGGGAAGATAATAGAAAAACAAGGCCGATTAACTTTCTATATTTAAACATTTTTTACCACAACATTCTCTGGGTAGGAAGAAATCAATTTAAAATATTTCCAAGAAAGTTTATTTTTGTCACAAATAATTATCATTTAATTTATTAACTTACATAAACTATATTATCAGTTGGTACTATACTACTTTTTTTTTAAATGTGCCCCATAACTTCTTTTATATAGGTTTAATGTTCTCGTTTATTAAAACCTAAACTTAAGTCAGGATAAACATGAATCAAAACCTAAACTCACGTCAGAATTAAACTTTAAGATCAAGTAAGAATAAACACTTAGTAAAATACTAACAACTTAAAACAAATTACTATAACCAGCATATTTTAATACGAAATGAAGACCATTGAAAAGGTAGAATTATCGATCGAGGCTTAAGATTAATAGCATCAAATTTGTTTAAAGGCACACGTTGCTTACAATTAATATTTAAAGCATTAATTTATATGGTGTAGAAATTGTGTCTATATTTTGTCAGTGAGAAAGAACACTGTAACTTAAAATAGAACTTCATCGCAAATTCTGATGCGCATTATTAGCGCATTTTCGAGATGTCGAAATCGCTATTGCACCCGTTTTGTCTGTTCGTCCGTCTGTCATCACCCTTGATCACAGCATCCATAAGTCCTAGACCCATGAGGTATATATGTTTTTTGTATGTCCTGACCTGCCATTTGTGCATCAACACTCAGTTACTCGATCCGTTTAAGAACCCCGTTAAAACTACCAAAAAATATTTCGAATCGAGAGGTAACACTAGCGCAGGGAACGGCCGCCATTGCCGGAAGTCGAATGCACAATTCTTCAAGTATTGAAGAGTGGTGCGAATGGGTGCAAAATAATTAGTTGTTTTTTTTTAGTTGACGTCATTAGAATATGTGTAAAAGTTTAGAGAGTTTTACGTCATCATTTGTGGTGACTTGTAGTTGGATTAAAGATAATTTTTTTTTTTTTAATGTAAAGAAATGACTTTTAAATAAAAAAATGTCAGGTATATTCATTACACAAGAAAATTCATAAAAATATGTCTAAAATCTAAACACAATTACTGATAACTACATAATTCTGATATCTAACATAAGTACTGATACATAATACGAAAATGCGCTAACACGTCCTGAATTCCAATAGGTACCAGGCTTAACATGATTTTTTTTATTGCCATAACCTCTGCATCAAAAAGCTCAGGTACAAATATATGCGAAAAGTGTGCTGTTCTCTAGAGAATAGAATCCTAAGGTTAAAGGCATTAAATTTCATTTTTTAATACCTAATTCTAAATTTTAAATATAATTCCGGGAGACATATTTATAAACTTGTGTTAATTTAAAATAAAAAAAAAATATTTAAAAGTTAATTTAAATTGAAGTTCACACATATAAATTAAAAATAATTACTACAAATTAGCTATTAAATTATTTATACTTACGTAAACTTTAAAATAAACTTATTATGGTTAATATGAATGGATGTGAAACAATTTCAAATAGGACCAATATCATGCTTTAATTTGAAAATCTAAGTACGTGGCATGCCACTGAACTCGATCCCTATAATAAGGGATACAATAACATTAAAAATCAATTATCTTTGTCCCAACTGCTAACACTAGGTTAGAAAAAAAACTTAATCGTGTCTCTATATTTTATGCTATTTTATAATAATCAATATGACTGGTAACTAATTTAGAAATAAAATCAATATAATTTAAATTGACTTAGTTACTAATATAATCTTTTAAAAAAGTCATTACGAGTATACTTCTTATTAACAGAATTTATACAAAGGTATCCCAAAAATTGACAACCTTAACTTTGCAGTAAATTTTTTATAAAAGAATTCATAGTACCAGCACTTAGCGATGAAAAACAAAGTTTGGTAAAGTAAACTAGTTACCGACTACGATCATAACAATTGCTGAAAACATGTAAAAGTCAAGTGACTATTCTATTCTTATATTGTTGGATGACATGTAGAATAAAACTAACCGAATTTATACCAAATGTTTACCTTTGAATGAATGAGCATATGATCCATTTTTAAATTGAAATTGTTAGTAGGTCACTAAAGTTGATATTGTTAGTAGGTCACTAATGTTGATATTATTAGTAGGTCACTAATGTTGATATTGTTAGTAGGTCACTAATGTTGATATTGTTAGTAGGTAACTAATATTGATATTGTTAGTAGGTCACTAATGTTGATATTGTTAGTAGGTCACTAATGTTGATATTGTTAGTAGGTCACTAAAGTTGATATTGTTAGTAGGTCACTAATGTTGATATTGCTTGTAGGTAACTAATGCTGATATTGTAAGTAGGTCACTAATGTTGATATTGTTAGTAGGTAACTAATGTTGATATTGTTAGCAGGTGACTAATGTTGATATTGTTAGTAGGTAACTAATGTTGATATTGTTAGTAGGTCACTAATGATGATATTGTAAGTAGGCAACTAATGTTGATATTGTTAATAGGTAACTAATGTTGATATTGTTATTTGGTAACTAATGCTGATATTGTTAGTAGGTAACTAATGTTGATATTGCTAGTAGGTCACTAATGTTGATATTGTTAGTAGGTCATTATTTTTTTTTGTGTGTCCACCTTACTCCTACTTCTCAATGTCGTCATTATTTGTTTTTGTGTGGCCACCTTACTCTTTCTTCTTACTATCGTCCTCTTGACAAATTTAATTTTTCAATAATTAACATTCCATATTAAAATTTTGATTCAACAAGATAAATCAAAATGAAACAATTCACAATTGCCTTTTGCTGTGATGGTAAATACAAAAGAGAAATCAACTAAATCAATATGTATAGTGAAAAAAACCCACACATAATTTCACTCGTTTATTATCACGGTTGTATTTAGATTACATGGGGTCCTAAGCTGTTTAAGAAATGAAGACCTTTAAAACTATGTCAGTGCCAAATATGAACAAAATCCGTATGACCCCCAAGAATACTAAAGCCCTAAGCTGTAACTTGTTAAGCGAATAGGTACATCAATCACAATTTATGAAGGAGCTACGGACTAAAGGGAAGTAACACACCCACACATTTTATTAAAAGAATGGTGCAATATCGTGCAGCACCGATTCCAATTGACCAAATAAAAACATTTAATTAATAATATCGCATTGTATAATTAACTTTATGAAAATTTAATAAATGTGTATAACTAAAACTTTAAGTCTTGTAGGCTAAAACAGTTAAAATTTATTTTTATAAAAAAAATCACTTTCCACAAACAAAACTGATAGCTATAACTGACTTGTAATATTATTAATTTCTACTGACGTCAGTATTACATCTGTATAGGAAATGTCAGTATTACATTAAATATTTTTTTTATTATAAAAAAGACCAAAGCTTATGATGAAGTATTAAACAATGTCTGTAAATAGTTTTATTTGGAAGGTAATGTTTGACACCATCGTCTTAATAGACCGTTGAAAAATGTCAGAGTTATGACGTAACACTTGATTGAGTGAAAGTTTACGTTGTCAATTGTTTGGCACATGTGAAAAATAGCGACTGACAAAACAGCGCCCATCATATTAGCGACTGTTCAAACAGCACTCATTTTAAAAGCAACTGTCAAAACAGCACCCATCATAATAGCGACTGTCACAACAGCGCCCATCATAATAGCGACTGTTCAAACAGCACCCATCATAATAGCAACTGTCAAAACAGCACCCATCATAATAGAGACTGTCACAACATCGCCCATCATAATAGCGACTGTTCAAACAGCACCCATCATAATAGCAACTGTCAAAACAGCACCCATCATAATAGCAACTTTCACAACTGCACCCATCATAATAGCGACTGTCACAACAGCGCCTATCATAATAGCGACTTTCACAACAGCGCCCATCATAATAGCGACTGACACAACAGCGCCCATCATAATAACGACTGACACAATAGTGACCATTATAATAGCGACTGTCAAAACAGCACCCATCATAATAGTGACTGGCACAATAGCGCCCATCATAAAAACGAGTGTCAAAACAGTGACCATGATAATGACGATTTTAAAACATACATAGAAACAAGCAAATGTAAAAATAATATAATACTTATACAGCCTTTATAATTTGTCATTCAAAATCAGTTAAAAAAATAAATTAAAAATTACGGTTAATGTATGTCAAATATTATTTACCATACCGATAGTGTTTTAGAATGTAGAGAAATGCAATGGGCAGAAACAATTAAACAGACAAAAAATGACTCTACTGTATCACAGATGTGTTTGTAAAGACTTGAAATTAATGTCAGGGACATCCACGGCAGAGTACATTGAAATCGGAAATAGCGAACATTATAAGTAAATAGATAAATATCATAGTTTTTTAATGATATGATAGTAATAATGTTTAATTATACTATACAATATGTTCTAGGAATTTTATATTTACATACTGCATTGTGATACACTGAAACTGCAACTTTTGGGTTTTACAAACATCACAAATGTCTAAAAAGGATCTGAATAGGATTCTAAATATAAAGATAAATCTGCCCCATTAAAATTAGTAATAGTATTAATTTACTTTATTGAATGCAATGAATTCTTGACATCGCAATTCGAAAGAAGCACAAAACAACTTTTCTTCTGAGCTCAGTTTTTAAGGCTTTCATTTTAAATATGAAAGAAAGGATACTTGATTCAGTCAAGTCATTTGGATTAAGATTATTGTCACACGTAAATATATATATGAAAGTAGTGTGGATTTAGTTGTTTTCGTATTCTAGGTAAGAATTCTGCATAGTTGAATTAAGATTATTTTCACTCGTGTCAATATATATCTATGAAAGTAGTGTGGATTTAGTTGTCTTCGTACTCTAGGTAACAATTCTACATAGTTGGATTAAGATTATTGTCACACGTGTCGATATATATCTTTGAAAGTAGTGTGGATTTAGTTGTCTTTGTACTCTAGGTAACAATTCTACATAGTTTGATTTAGATTATTGTAACACTTGTCAATATATATATATATGAAAGTAGTGAATATTTAGTTGCCTTCGTACTCTAGGTAACAATTCTACATAGTTAGATTAAGATTATTGTCACACGTGTCAATATATATATGAAAGTAGTGTGAATTTAGTTGCCTTTGATTTCTCGGTAAAAATTCTACATAGTTGTCAAATTTAACAAAGGCATTATCTGGAAGGAACCAGTTCACTAGTTGGCATATTTTAAAACCGTACACGTACACATGACGTATTTTAATATATCTAGTGGATTGTAGTGGATTGTGTATGTCCCAAATGAGTCTGCATTACCCCAATGAATTCCCCTTTGATCCCAGCTTGGGTGATTTACCCGCTGTTTGCCGACCTCTTTCTTACGGAATGCTCATCACTCAATTGAAGGATTTTAATTCATTTTAAACACATTATTTTTACATACGTTTTTTTTCTAAACAGAGAAGTTAACCTTAATGATTAATAGTCAATTTTAATTTGTATGCATTAAAATAAAATATAATCTAAATGGACAGTTCGATTTTTGAAGGCCGTTTATAGCCTACGTGTTTAAAAGACGGACCAGTTTAAAAAGATACCTAAAAATTAAAATTATAAAAGTGTATTTTAACATTATAGTTAACCCAAAATGAGCTGTTTCTAGCAAATTTTATATACCCACAATGATCCAGCTTTACCACCAGGAGTTCCCTTTTTACCCCAAATGAGATTATATATCGCTGTTTAGCGGCAGTTTACCCTACTGACCCCTTGGTTTGACAGTCTGATAGTGGTAGCCATGTATTTTTCATTAGTTTTTACATTCGGCAAGAGAATACAGCAATTTAAATACGCCTCATCTATTGGTGACATTATTTTTACAACTCTTGAGTGACGTACGTAAAATCCAGAAAAGAAAAGAAAAAAAAGAAAAAAAAACAAAGCAGGACTACAAACAAACAAACAAAAAAAAAAACTAAAAACCTTTTAGATTCGGAGTAAAACGTTATGATGATACATAATATTTATTAATGTCAAAGTATTTTCAGTCTTCAACTTTCTGGATTTATTGTATTTAGCAATAGTTGACATTCTACTTTCCCGTCACAATGTGTGATTCGTAAAGTACTCGTCATATTCCTCATCCAGCGCATAAATACTAATTTTTTTTTAAAAACATGAGATGTGATATCAATGTGGTAATTTTAGATATAATACGTTTGATGTGCATATTTTTAGCAGGAAAACTGTCATTATAAGATCGAAATCGATTTGAGAAATTGTCTTGTATCTATATATTCTAGGTTTGTCAGCAATTATTCTTGTAAAATCAATAGTAACATTATCGAGCTTAATCGCGAAGTTCAAACACATTGTTAGTTTGATGTCTTGCTGTGCCTTGTCTTGTATCTATATATTCTAGGTTTGTCAGCAATTATTCTTGTAAAATCAATAGTAACATTATCGAGCTTAATCGCGAAGTTCAATCACATTGTTAGTTTGACGTCTTATAGTAACATTATCAAACTTAATCGCGAAGTTCAATCACATTGTTAGTTTGATGTCTTATAGTAACATTATCAAACTTAATCACGAAGTTCAATCACATTGTTAGTTTGATGTCTTATAGTAACATTACTTAATCACGAAAGTCAATCACATTGTTAGTTTGATGTCTTATAGTAACATTATCAAACGTATCACATTGTTAGTTTGATGTCTTATAGTAACATTATCAAACTTAATCAGGAAGTTCAAACACATTGTTACTTTGCTGTCTTGCTGTGCCTTGGTACTTAAACATTTTTTTTTTAAATGTAACATACAGAACAAGCTGAATTCATACTTAATCTTATGGCGTTAAGCAATGTAAGGGCTCATTTTGCTATCAAATCAGTACAGAGAAAATCACGTAAAAGCGGTAAAAGAATGCAGCGGTACCTGGTAAAAAGGCAAAATTTCTTCCGGCCGTCTAATACGAAAAAGTCTGAGAAGTACTGGCTTTAAATTTACTTAATGCGAATTTACATAGCTTCACGCGTTTTACAATATCACAATGTAGACCTACACTAAATAAATACTGAAATGACGAAAATCTGATTTGAAATATACTTAATTTCAAATAGAAAATACGTTTTTTCGTTTGTTCGTTTGTTTGTTTGTGTGTTTGTTTATTTGTTTTTTTTTGTTGTTATTTTTAGGAGGGGGGATGATAGATTTGTGACGTATTATTGGAGGGTGGGGGTCTACGATTGTGTGTCGACGCGTGACGAGAGGGGAGGGCGCAAAAAATCCGGCCAAAGGCCAAAATTGTGTGACGTCATTTATTGAACGTCCCTTATGTAGATAGTTTTTTTTTCTATGTTTTGTTTGGGTTCCATATCTCCTCTCTCCTCCTGACTTGACCATTGCTGTCGATGCGATTTCAAAATGTTCAAATGTGACGTAGACAAGTGATTTAAATTCTAAACATTACTGTATGATAATTCTGAGTCTCGCTATATGGTTGAATGTTATAGTTCTCTTTTAAACCAAGCCTGTATGATAATTCTGAGTCTCGCTATATGGTTGAATGTTATAGTTCTCTTTTAAACCAAGCCTGTATGATAATTATGAGTCTCGCTATATGGTTGAATGTTATAGTTCTCTTTTAAACCAAGCCTGTATGATAGTTCTGAGTCTCGCTATATTGTTGAATGTTATAGTTCTCTTTTAAACTAAGCCTGTATGATAATTCTGAGTCTTGCTATATGGTTGAATGTTATAGTTCTCTTTTAAACCAAGCCTGTACCTGGAGGCGGGAACAGGGGCGGATAAAAACTGCTCTGGGTCCCTGGCTGCTATTCAACCGGGGGCCCGGTCCAGCCACCTTAATTATACAATATATTACGGTAGTGGCCCTTAAATCATTGGGGGCCCCTGGCTTTAGCCCAGTCAGCACCACCCTTAAACCGCAATAGGACGGGAGGACATGGGTAATTAGCCCAGTCAGCACCCCTCTTAATCCGCCATAAGGCTGGAGGACATGGGTAATTCTTAAAGGAAGGAGATGAATGGTATTAAAATCTTATTTATTGTTAATGAATATATACAGACATATCGAGATAAAATAAATCGATGGGCATCACTATTTTTGTCTAAAACTATCTCGATTAAAATATCAGTTCAATACTCTTATCTAATGTTTATTGTCTAATTATCAAATGTTGTAGACAACACTACCCATGCTATTAATTAAATTATCAGTTTAATACTCTTATCTAATGTCTATTGTCTAATTATCTAATGTTGTCGACAACACTACCCATGCTATTAATTAAATTATCAGTTCAATACTTTTATCTAAGGTCTATTGTCTAATTATCTAATGTTGTAGACAGCACTACCCATGCTATTAATTAAATTATCAGTTCAATACTCTTATCTAATGTATATTGTCTAATTATCTAATGTCTATTGTCTAATTATCTAATGTCTTTTGTCTAATTAAATAATGTCTATTGTCTAATTATATAATGCATATTGTCTAATTATCTAATGTCTATTGTCTAATTATCTAATGTGGTAGACAACAGTTCACATGCTATATTTTTTAATTGATATAATTCCAAGATAGAAAAAAGACACAGAGAAAAATATTTTAATCGATATCTTTAGAAAAGATTTTTGTATTTTTTTCAAAGGAATAAGGAATATAAAATTTCTAGTACGTCCATGAAGCTCATTTTGTTTATCAGTAGTTCCATACGCCAATGTCCACATAATACCCCACATTTATGAAATCGCAGTCGTTAAATCGATTTAAGGACATCTTTCTAATAGTTTTTAAACTCTAATATTCCAGGTTAGTTCTTATTAGAAAAAGATAGTTCATAAATATAAATCTCTGCTATAAGCAATGTTTTACAAGAAACAATGACGTTATAATTGCATTTTTGTTACATTAAGAAATAAACAATCTTATTTTAATTACGTAAAACGATTTATTTCGTTTTATTTTAATAATAGCTGATTATGTTTTTTTTATATTTTCACTGATTATGTGTTTTCGTTTTGCTATTTCCACGTTTTATTTAATATAAATTTAAAAATTTTCCATAGACATAATTATTTATACATAAAGGCGAGGTAGGCTGACTAAAGACAACAATCTTTATGGTCGGTGGATTGAACGAAAGTTCCTAAAAAATTACATACAATAAGATATTGGGCCGAATTCTTGGACTCTAAATACAATTTGTTGCAAATATTACTATTTTTACGTCAGTGTTTCGGACTTCAATGATGCTAATGTTTTTTCAACGTTTTGACCATAATAATACATTTGAGTTATGTATGTAAAATTATTGAAATTAGTAAATAACATTTTGCTTTTACATATAAGAATCACAATTTGGTTTGATAGGTATTTAGTACTAGTCGCCTTTTGGGGTGGAAGTTTTTAGTATTAGGTTTGTAATGAGATAGATAGTTTAGTTCTAGATGTTTGTTTAAATGGATAGATAAGTATCTTTCTTTAATTTGAGATGGGCAGTTTAATATCTGCATCTGTTGTCATGGGTTTATTAAGTCTTACCTCAATTAATATGATTCTTGTGATACTCCTGGCGCCCAATAATAGGGCGTGGCGCCACAGTATGTGAGGTCATTATACAACAGGCTACCAAGTACAGGGAGCGCCGCCACAGTCCGTGAGGTCATTATACAACAGGCTACTAAGTACAGGGAAAGGTGCCAGAGTCAGTGAGGTCATTATACAACAGGCTACCAAGTTCAGGGAAAGGTGCCACAGTCTGTGAGGTCATTATACATCAGGCTATCAAGTACAGTTAGTGGCGCCATAGTCTGTGAGGTCATTATACAACATGCTACCAAGTACAGGGAAAGGTGCCACAGTTTGTGAGGTCATTATACAACAGGCTACCAAGTACAGGGAAAGGCGCCACAGTCTGTGAGGTCATTATACAACAGGCTACCAAGTACAGGGAAATGTGCCACAGTCAGTGAGGTCATTATACAACAGGCTACCAAGTACAGGGAAAGGTGCCACAGTCTGTGAGGTCATTATACAACAGTACAGGGAAAGGTGCCACAGTCTGTGAGGTCATTATACAACAGGCTACCAAGTATTGGGAAAGTTGCCACGGTCTGTGAGGTCATTATACAACAGTACAGGGAAAGGTGCCACAGTCTGTGAGGTCATTATACAACAGGCTACCAAGTACAGGGAAAGGTGCCACAGTCTGTGAGGTCATTATACAACAGGCTACCAAGTACATGGAAAGGTGCCACAGTCTGTGAGGTCATTATACAACAGGCTACCAAGTACAGGGAAAGGTGCCCCAGTCTGTGAGGTCATTATACAACAGATTACCAAGTACAGGGAATGTTTCCACAGTCTGTGAGGTCATTATACAGCAGGCTACCAAGTACAGGGAAAGGTGACAAAGTCTGTCAGGTCATTATACAACAGGCCACCAAGTACAAGGAAAGGTGCCACAGTCTGTGAGGTCATTATACAACAGGCTACCAAGTACAGGGAAAGGTGCCACAGTCTGTGAGGTCATTATACAACAGGCTACCAAGTACAGGGAAAGAAGCCACAATCTGTGAGGTCATTATACAACAGGCTACCAAGTACAGGGAAAGGTGCCACAGTCTGTGAGGTCATTATACAACAGGCTACCAAGTACAGGGAAAGGTGTCACAGTCTGTGAGGTCATTATACAACAGTACAGGGAAAGGTGCCACAGTCTGTGAGGTCATTATACAACAGGCTACCAATTACAGGGAAAGGTGCCACAGTATGTGAGGTCATTATACAACAGGCTACCAAAGGGAGGGGCGCCACAGTCTGTGAGATCATTATACAACAGGCTACCCAGCACATACTACTAATGACATAACAGTTATCTCTGGTAAAAAATACACACATTTCAAATGTACATGACTCTAATAAGCCACCAAACAACACACCACACTACCAATGTACATGGCTCTAATAAGCCACCAAACAACACACCACACTACCAATGTACATGGCTCTAATAAGCCACCAAATAACACACCACACTACAAATGCACATGGCTCTAATAAGCAACCAAACACCACACAACACTACCAATGCACATGGCTCTAATAAGTTACCAAACAAAACCCAACACTACCAATGTACATGACTCTAATAAGCCACCAAACAACACACTACACGACCAATGTACATGGCTCTAATAAACCACCAAACACAACACTACTAATGTACATGACTCTAATAAGCCAACAAACAACACACTACCAATGTACATGCCTCTTTTAAGCCACCAAACAACACACCACTCTACCAATGTGCATGACACTAATAAGCCACCAAACACCACACTACAAATGTACATGACTCTAATAAGCCACCAAACACCACACTACCAATGTACATGCCTCTAACAAGCCACCAAACACCACACTACCAATGTACATGACTCTAAAAAGTTACCAAACACCACACTGCCAATGTACATGACTCTAATAAGCCACCAAACACCACACTGCCAATGTAACCACACTGCCAATGTACATGACTCTAATAAGCCACCAAACACCACACTGCCAATGTACATGACTCTAATAAGCCACCAAACACCACGTCAGTGTTTTGGACTCATATTTTCTACAGAGTAATAAGATGTTATAATGTTTATAATGTCGATAACAATGATGTTAACAGTAGGTTAAACTGTTGAACTTTACAGTTTGTTTCAAGTAATGTTTGTGTTATATTTTTTTAACATTGACCTGATTATTGACGTGACTGATTGTCGTGAGGAGCGTGACTTTTGATGGTCAAACATTTTCGAAGGCGTTCAAGTAGCGGTAGCCACCAAAACAACTAGGAGCGAAGAGAGAAGAACCCGAACAAAGTGGAGGAGGGAACATAGCAGGAGTCAACGCTAAGGTCCCTAGATGACGATCGGATGTCATATACATTTTTTGAGGTGAATTATTGATTTGAATTAGTTACATGAATTATTGACGATTTTTATGAGTTAAAATGACTTACCTTCCCTAGAGTTTTTATCTTCGTTTAGATAATATTATTTCTGATCTTACATAAGACACTCGTTGAGACTGACAGTACAGGACCACACAAAGTTTCATATAGAAGTCTGGTGTTGTAAGATTGAAGTACAGGACCACACAAAGTTTCATGTAGAAGTCTGGTGTTGTAAGATAGTAGTACAGGACCACACAAAGTTTCATGTAGAAGTCTGGTGTTGTAAGATAGTAGTACAGGACCACACAAAGTTTTATGTAGAAGTCTGTTGTTGTAAGATAGTAGTATAGGACTACACAAAGTTTCATGTACAAGTCTGGTGTTGTAAGATAGTAGTACGGAACCATACTAAGTTTCATGTACAAGTCTGGTGTTGTAAGATAGTAGTACAGGTCCACACAAAGTTTCATGAAGAAGTCTGGTGTTGGAAGATATTGGTACAGGACCACACAAAGTTTCGTGTACAAGTCTGGTGTTGTAAGATAGTAGTACAGGACCACATAAAGTTTCATATAAAAGTCTGGTGTTGTAAGATAGTAGTACAGGTCCACACAAAGTTTCATGAAGAAGTCTGGTGTTGTAAGATATTGGTACAGGACCACACAAAGTTTCGTGTACAAGTCTGGTGTTGTAAGATAGTAGTACAGGACCACACACAGTTTCATGTACAAGTCTGGTGTTGTAAGATAGTAGTACAGGCCCACACAAAGTTTCGTGTACAAGTCTGGTGTTGTAAGATAGTAGTACAGGACCACACAAAGTTTTATGTACAAGTCTGGTGTTGTAAGATAGTAGTACAGGACCACACAAAGTTTTATGTACAAGTCTGGTGTTGTAAGATTGTAGTACAGGACCACACAAAGTTTTATGTAGAATTCTGGTGTTGTAAGATAGTAGTACAGGACCACACAAAGTTTTATGTAGAATTCTGGTGTTGTAAGATAGTAGTACAGGACCACACAAAGTTTTATGTACAATTCTGGTGTTGTAAGATAGTAGTAAGTCAAGGCCTGTTAACTTTCTTTTAACATTTTTTTAAAAAAAAATCACATAAACATGTATATAGAAAGGAATCAGTTCAAAAAAGTCCCAAGAAAGTATATTTCGTGACAATTAGTTAACATCTTAATTGATTAAAGTTAATAAACTTACACAAACTTATATATTAACATAGTTACATAATACTTTTTGATAACATCAAATGACTTCTTTCATTAAAGCCATAAAAAAAAAAAAAATTTAAAGTACTATCAGCTTTAGAAAGTTTAAATAAATTTGATGATTGCTATGACTAATAAATTTTAATACGAATGGAAGATCATGGTAATTGAACAAATACCAATCATGGCTTAAGATTATTACCTTCAACATTGTTCAATGACACAATTTTTATAGATCCACACATATTCTGAGTACTACAGCAGTATTTTAAATTATATTGGTGTAGAAATTGTGTCTATATTTTGTCATTGATGAAGAACACTATCTTAAAATAGTATTTCATCGAAACTTCAAATGCGCATTATTGTGTATTGTCCGCAATCTGTGCACCAAAACGCTCCGATAGACATATATATGGTAACATTGTATTATCCTTTTAAAGAACGTAGGTAAGAAGTTTTGAATTTATTTATTTTTTTAATATAATTTTAAATTTGATATATAATACCTTGAGACATTATTATAAACTTGTGTTAGTTCAAATTTAAAAATAAAACAACAACATTTGTTAGTACTTTAACCTGAAGTTCACACAGATAAAGTAATAATAGATAATACTAATTCTTTATTACATTATTTATACTTTCGTAACCTTTAAAATTAACTTATTAAGATTAATCTATATGGATGTAAATCTTTTTCAGAGCAGTGTAGGCTATTAAGCAGATTCTATATATATACCAGTGGCATGCCACTGAACTCGATCCCTATAATTAGGGATACAATAACATTCAAATACAATTATTTTCGTCCCATCTATTTAATAGATCAGAAAAAACAAAATCTTGTCTGTATTTTATGCTATTTTATAGGGCTGCGGAAATTATCGATTAATTTCTCAATTATTCGGTTATTTTTATCGATTAATATAATTTTAATCGATACAATAGAAATTAAAATTTAAAAAGAAAATGTTTACATTTTTTATTAAAAAATTTCTTAATAAATAATTAATTATTAAAATTTAATAATAGTTTTGTTTTACGTACAAACTTCTCCATTTAAAGCAAAGACTTCAAATATGTAAACTTTTAAATAACCTGTTTTATAAGGACAATGATATTTTCTTTTAAATACAATCTTTTTAATTAATTAATTATTTCAAAATTGAAAGTCATTGACATTATATTGTTCTAATTATATTTAAAAATAATATATTTCCTAATAATTTATACCCAAAATTTGACATCTTTTAATCTCAAGCAAGATTTCTATAACATAATTCATAGTACCAGCATTTATCGATAAAGAACATAATTTGGTAAAGTGAACTGGGTACGACTATGCTCATAAAAACCTTTGAAGACAAGTAAAAGCCAAGTGACTATTCTATTCTAATATTGTTGGATGACATGTGGCATAAAGCTAACTCAATTCATGTCAGATGTTGTTTGTTATTTAGACCATATGGTGCCTCATGTTGGTACCCTATGTAACATAAAACTAATTGAATTCATGTCAAATGTTTTTGATATTAAACCATATTGTGCCTCGTGTCGGTACCACGTCAATACAGGCAAAATCTCACTGGTTTCTCGGCAATGGACAAATCGCTGTAGGTCAAACATACTAATGAATGTTCATTCTCTGTTGGGTTGAGCCGTTAGGCTCTTAAAACCCGGTTCAATTTTTCGCAGGCGAGCCTCAGCATTCGGGCATCGCCGTAGAGGTAGTCCTCTGCAGATGTTGCAACTTCACCAAATAAAGCCCCGTCCAACTCGGGGCAACTCTCTAGCACATGGGACACCGTTTCCTCCGGGTAGCCACACAACCTACAGGCCAGTTCCCTTCTGGTGTCAAACTTGTATAGGTAGTTTCGTATGGGACAATGGTCAGTTCTCATTCTAGTTATGAGGGACTGACTACCACGATCAAGTTTCCACCAGGCATCGCTTTTGCTCGGTCGCGGCAGTTTCTGGTATACCTTTCTGGCCGTATTCCCATTCTTCCAGCCCTCAAGCCATTTCTCTCGGAAATGGTCTTTTAGCCACGACTTGACCCCCAGTTGGGTCAAGGGCTTATCGGGTTGGGGCTGGGCTGCGCCTGCCCTGGCCAGTGCGTCGACCCTGTCTGATTGGGCCGTACCGCAGTGTCCAGCCGTGTACTGCAGAACCACGTTGCCGCCACGTGCCAGGATATCACCAACTGTGTCCAGAATGGCACTTACTATCTTGGCCTCCAGAGAGCTTCGACTCAAGGTTTCGAGCGAAAACCGAGAGTCGGTGAAGACCACGACAGTCGGGAAACTCTTTCTCTTAGCTAGACGACGGCGCACTTCCTTCAAACCCTTGTGTATCGCGTCCAGTTCGGCTTCGTGACTACTGTTCGTAGATCCACACGGCCCTGACAGCTCTACGCTGTCCGGTCCAGGTTGGGGGTATTGAATTAGTACACCGTATCCACTTTTGCCATCTCTTAAACGTGAGCCGTCCGTGAAGACTTTTACCACGCTGTCTCCGTAGGCCTCGATTGTGCGCAGAGTCTCGTCTCGCAGAAGCTCGACGGGACTGGCCTTTGTCACCGCGGTATTTGCCAGTGTCAGACGTATATCAGGCGAGTTAAGGCTTTCATGAGGTCCTCGAGCAGGGACCAGTTGCATTCGTTCCCTGAGCTTGGGTAGGGGGACTGAGTCTTCAAGTTCGTGGACCGCGTCCATAAAGGAGGGTCTCTTCAGTCTTGTCCTCTTAACCCAACGGTCTTGCAGTTGGTAGCAGGGTTCATCATGTTCCAACCTACGGTATCGCTCCACCGTAGTCATGATTGCCTTTTCTCGCCTTATCGCCAGGGGTTCTACGTTTGACATTATTTCTACCGCAGCGGTGGGTGTGGTACGTAACGCCCCACATACGAACCGTAGAGCTTGGTTCTGTATTCGGTCCAAGCCCTCTAGAGCCGTACGGCTCGCAAAGGCCTGGACCGGGAGGCTGTAATCAATAGCACTTCTCACGCTACCAAGATAGAGAGCTCTTAGTAGTCTTGCGTCCGCTCCCCAACTCGTGCTAGCCAGTTTCTTCACCAGGGACAGTTTAGCTGTGGTTTTGGCGCATAATTCACGTACATGGTTATGCATCTGGAGTTTTTGGTCCAGCTTTATACCCAAGTACGTTGGTGTCCGGTCCCAATTTAGCCTCTTACCGCAGATCTGAAGCACCACCTCATGCTTCAGAGCATTCCGTCCATTAGTGAAAATGGAATGGACCGTTTTTTCCGTATTTACCTCTAGGCGCCATTGGCTGGCGTATTTTTCAATACGGTTCAGATCATGTTGCAGCCGGTTCTGCAGTGTTGCGACGTCCTTTCCCGAACTCCATATCACCAGATCGTCCGCAAACATGGCATTCTGGGACTCGAGTATGCCTTGTAGGTCGTGGACGTAGGCTAAGAACAATGTACAGCTAAGCGCTGAGCCCTGTGGGAGCCCGTCTTCCAGTCGTGCCTCACTGGATAGCGCTTCTCCAAGCCGTGTCTTGATCGTTCTGTCCGTGAGNTGCAGCCGGTTCTGCAGTGTTGCGACGTCCTTTCCCGAACTCCATATCACCAGATCGTCAGCAAACATGGCATTCTGGGACTCGAGTATGCCTTGTAGGTCGTGGACGTAGGCTAAGAACAATGTACAGCTAAGCGCTGAGCCCTGTGGGAGCCCGTCTTCCAGTCGTGCCTCACTGGATAGCGCTTCTCCAAGCCGTGTCTTGATCGTTCTGTCCGTGAGGAACGATTTTACCCAGCCGTACATTTTAGCAGTGACACCTAACTGCTGTAATTTGTATAGTAGCCCTCCACGCCACACCTTGTCGTATGCTTGCTTTAGATCGAAGAACACCGCAACTGTGTGGTTCTTCATCTGGAGTTCGTTTGTCATGGTCTGAATTAAGCGTAGTGCTTGGTCCATCGGGTTGCGTCCCTTGCGGAACCCACCCTGAGCCTTCGGAATGCTTTTGGTTTTCTCGAGGTACCAATAAAGCCGTGCGTTCACTAACCGTTCCGCTACCTTTCCCACACACGACGTGAGGGAAATGGGCCGGTAGCTGGACGGGTGTTCGCCGGGCTTCCCTTCCTTACGTATTGGGGTAATTATGGCCTTTTTCCACAGCTTCGGCAGCGTGCCTGTAGTCCAGGTTCGATTGATAAAACTCAATAGTTTTATTCGGCCTGTCGTGCCCAGATGCTTGAGCATTTCATTGTGAACCTTGTCTGGCCCTGGTGCTTTACCAGTTTCGCATTTGTTGAGTGCGGTTTGCAACTCTGTCAACGTGAAAGGTGCTTCGAAAACCTCGATTTGGGGGCCCCTGCTTTGTCTCCTGGTGCCCTCCTTCCGCATTTGGTCGATAGTTTGGCTAAAGTCAGATCTGGCGCCTTTTTTATTCACCTGTGCGAAGTGCTTGTTAAACGCCCGTGCGCGCTTTGTTTCACTTGCACGTTGGCCCTTTGACGTCGTCAGAGGGTTGGGGTTTTTAGCTTTGCCCGCACCAGATAATGCATCGATTAGCCGCCAAACTTTTCTACCATCTGCTAGGTCGAGTTTTTCGCACGTATTGACCCATTTGGCCTTCTTCGCCTTTTCGACAGCAGCGCGGACTTCGGCCGTCAGTCTGTTGTACGCCCTACGAGCTTCGGGCGTCTTCAGCTTGGCAGCCTTTTTCCGTGCTTTCGCTCTTCGTTTTACCAAATCATTCAGGCTCCTGTCCCAGTAGGGCCTGAATTTTTGTTTCCCGTTTGTCCTCGGGATCGTCCGTCTCGCAACCCCGAGGATTGTGCCAATAAACTTCTCGTAGGTTTTATCCACGTTGTCTCCTGCAACGTCCAGCAGAGCGAGCTTGGTCTCGCTCTCGGTCTCGTATTTCCGCCAATTGGCCTTGCGGAACTGCCAATGCCTTCTATCAAATCGAGGTTTATCCGCACCAAGCACAAACTCGATCAGTATTGGGAGGTGGTCGCTTCCAACCTCTTTTAGTACTTCCAGTCTATGCCTGGACTCTAGGTCCGCTGAGATTAGCGTTAGATCTGGGCGGGACTCCGTGCTGTGTCCCGTGTGCAGCAGCGTCGGTTCGCTGTGCTCGTTTTGTAATCTGATCAGGTTCGTACCAATACAGATATCCTCAATGTATCGGCCTGACGCATTCCGTTCGGTATAGCCCCAGTCAGGAGACTGTGCATTGAAGTCTCCTGCTATAATCGTACGACTTAGCGTGACGTCTTCCCCAATTGGAAGCGTCCTTGGGTTCCTGGGCGTATTATAGACATTAGTTACCGTAAAGCCAACGTCTCCTTTGAATACCCGTACAGTTAGGGTATCTGTGTTGCTGTAGCACTTGGCTTCCAGCAGCTCCACCGTTACATCATTCCGGACCGCTGTGGTAAGGCCCCGGCATCGCCGGTCGCACTTGCAATGGTATAGCGAGTAACCAGTTATGTGAAACGGCTTGCCCTTTAGAAGCGTTTCTTGGAATAAAGCTACGTCCACATTCCTTTCGTGGAGTAATTTAGTTACTTCGTGCGCCTTTTGCTCATCTAGTTTTAAATAGTTGGGTCAAACATACTGAAAAGCCCTGGTCTATAAAACTTATTTATATTTAATGGAATGACATGTTTAAATTAATGATTCAGGAAGTAATATTTTAGTCGCGCAACGGCTAGTGAATCAATGCGTGCCGGTGTTGCAAAATAAATCCTCCCCCAAACAGAGTTTCCCAAAGCGATTTTATTTTAAAACATAATCTACGGGGGCGAAAATGTTTTCCTCATGATTAAAATAAATTCTCCCCTACCCCGTAAAATAATGTCCCCCACAAAATAAATCCGCCCCTCCCTCAAAACTCACTTTTAATATTGTACTAAGAGATTGCTAAAAAACAATAGAATAACCAATAATTAAATTTGTATTATTCACACATGTTTACTTTAATTCCATTTATGTTAGTGCGTAGATACAGAGAGATATGGGGGTGGGGGTGTGGACCACTCCGTTTTACACCCCTCAGGGGCGTAATACATTTTAAAAAATGCTTAATTACTTGAATAATTTTTCTCACTGTACAAATTGACTCTAACGGAGTTGGTATCAAGCTTAAAAAAATAATTAAGTATTAAGTCAATGAAGGCATGGGTTGTATTGTTATTATAAACGGTAAATTTGGCAAATTTCAGGTGTTCAGACGGTAAGAAATTATGTCTCCATCTCGCCCTCGAGTCACCCTGCTACGAATGGGTACCTAACTAGACAATAGTTAGGCGGCTGGGGTAATGCGTGGAACCCCTATA
This sequence comes from Radix auricularia, assembly GCA_002072015.1. Lineage (NCBI taxonomy): Eukaryota > Metazoa > Mollusca > Gastropoda > Lymnaeidae > Radix > Radix auricularia. The sequence goes on along the minus strand of MUZC01004610.1, from coordinate 154,200 downwards.
GCCGTGGCCTGTGACCGCTGCATCACTTGCCAACTGATCATCTCTCATGGTCTGTGGACGCAATTATCTTCTGCATAGAAGGAGCGTCTGTATATCTAAGATAAGATAACAGGGCCTACAGTTTCAGTAGACACCAATAATCCTCTGTTGATTTGGGGTGGGGGATGTGGAAGGGTGTTAGAGCGACCCAATTAAAGAAGTGGCACGAAATTAACTTATATCTGGGACAACGCCACTGACTTGTTGAGCCCATGACCTGATTATACAGTGTCTTTTGTTTTTTTAAACTCTACGGCCAAGGCAGTTTCTTGTTAGGCGGCATAAATTTAAATAGTGCAGTAATCCCTGTAATAGCTCCATAGAGCCGTGTCCTATATGTTTGATATGAAATTTAAAATCTAATAATTCACTGAAAGTTGGCTACTTGTATTTAAATATTTCTAAACAGTCATTTATATATGCAAAAGTTATAATTTGTTAGACTATTTATTTGACTACAAGTACAAGTAAAAAAAAAAACTATATGTAACCACGGAACCTTTCCTACATATTAATAGAGGTGTGTGTAATCAGCTTTATATACAGTGGCGTAGCTAGAGGGGTTGTGGGGCGGTCCGCCCTGGGTGGCACTCAATCAAAGTACGGCATTTGTAGGCATTTTAAAATTAAAGCCCTTTCCGATAACCGTCTTTTTTATTTTAAAAAGATAAAACCATGGGGAAATAAAAATAATCTTAATTTTGAGTTTTAATAAATGGATTTGTGGACTAGTGCAACATTTGATTACATTGTGGTTGTTAAAACTAACGCAAAACCGTTTAAAAATTTAAAATCTCTAAAAAAGTAATGATTTGTTTTGAAAATTTAGCGTTATATACCACAGATGACACTTTTATAAGAAAACTGCACAAACAAAAACACCTCACCGTTTGTCCGAAAAGATGTTCTTTTAATATTGCCACGACAGTTTCAGCGTAGAATTTAGAATTTCGCAGAATGACGTGCTAACAAATATTGTGTTTAACTTGCAAATAGTAAATTCTATTACTGTTTCAGGTTTCATAAAATTATTGTAAGGTAACTTATTAAAAATTAAATTTACTATGTTTTTATTGCATACAAAATAGAATATATAGCTAGTGTTTTTCATTATAATACGGTTATTCATTGAAAATTAATGGTTATTCATTTCTCCGTTAATAAATCCAAAATAACATAATAATTCAAAATAACATAAATAATTCCGAAAAAGACATAGATCTACTTAAAAATTTAAAGCGTCTTGAAAAATTGACATCTGAAGTAACTAGTAAGAGGACATCAAATGGTGGAATTTTACTCAGTTCAACGCAATCGTTTTCTTTTCTATGGTATCTCAATGTATGGGAGCCCGTCTTTTTTAAATCACTGTTACCTATGCAAACCAACGTCATGGGGCTAGTGAAGCGATGCGTGCCGGCTAATGAAGCGATGCGTGCCGGCTAGTGAAGCGATGTGTGCCAACAGAGTCATGTGCGCCATAGGCCCACCTAAACTTACCTAGAACGTACTTTCAAACAAACTCAAATTATATGAACAATCAATTAAGAGTAGCTTTATATGCTAAACTAATTTGTGATGTGATGTAAATATGTATCCCGTTCTTGTTAATATTTCTAAATTACAGAGGCGGAAATAAACGAATAATCAATCGATTAATTTTTTAATGTTTTAACCTTTTTAAATTAATATAATGATATAAGTTCCAGGAAAAGTTCAGAAAATCTTTCTATTGTCTTTTCCCAATGTGTGAATATATTTTTATTCACTCTCATCTCTCAGATTATTAATATTTATTTATAAGTGACTGCGTAAACAAAATGATTATTTTTCCTTATTTCTTGCATAACAGAACATATTAGCTGTGTTATGTCACAAACTTCTTGGGTCATGAAATTACTGAGACTTAACGAATTTCGCTAACTATTTAATCGTGATTTATCGGGATCTATATATGGTGATAAATTATAATTAATGTACATTAATCTATTAATTAATTACATTTGTCCCATTAATGAACAAAAAAATCAGCCCAAACTTTTTATATTTCGTTTACAACCTCATTACAACAAAAAAAACAAAACAACAACAACAACAACAAATTTGCAAACATTATCCTTAACAAATACCTAGATATAAATAGATATTTTACTTTATTAAAATTGTCTGACTTTAAAATGATTTGATTATGTAACGTAGATCAAAGTGTGGCAATGTTTTAAAATTTAAATTTAATGATCCACGCTGGAGTCAAAATATCACAGAGTGGAAGCTTATTAGGATGACACGTAAAAAAGGGGGGGGGCGGCATCAATGATTTTTGTGTTCTCTTGCATTGTTCCTTCACATAATAAAATATGATTTGTTGTGGAGTGGTTGTCATGTCTTGGGTTGTGGAGTGGTTGTCATGTCTTGGGTTGTGGAGTGGTTGTCATGTCTGGGGTTGTTAAGTGGTTGTCATGTCTGGGGTTCAAGCATCAGAGGGAACAATTCAAATTTACAACCAAAAAAAAAAAAAAATTCTGTCCGTTTTTTCCCTATTTTTTTTTCGACAATGACTAACTCAAGTGTCGCCAAATTATAGTATATTGTTGGCAAAGGATGGTAGTAAAGGGTTAAGGGCAGGTAACACCAACAAATCACAGTATATTGTTGGCAAAGGATGGTAGTAAAGGGTGAAGGGCAGATAACACCAACAAATCACAGTATATGGTTGGCAAGGAATGGTAGTAAAGTGTTAAGGGCAGGTAACACCATCAAATCACAGTATATGGTTGGCAAGGGATGGTAGTAAAGGGTGAAGGGCAGGTAACACCATCAAATCACAGTTTATGGTTGGCAAGGGATGGTAGTAAAGTGTTAAGGGCAGGTAACACCATCAAATCACAGTATATGGTTGGCAAGGGATGGTAGTAAAGGGTGAAGGGCAGATAACACCAACAAATCACAGTTTATGGTTGTCAAGGGATGGTAGTAAAGGGTGAAGGGCAGATAACACCATCAAATCACAGTATCTGGTTGGCAAGGGATGGTAGTAAAGGGTTAAGGACAGGTAACAACAACCGCTGTGTAGATCGGCGTCTCCTCGTTCACTAACTTTGTTTCCCTACTGTGTGCTGCTGTTTGTGTGCGTTATCTCAGCCCCATTCGTATTTTTGCACCAACTTTGATGAGCAAGTATGGGGCGTATGCTACGCCGCGGGTCGTATCTGGTATTATTTATTATCATTATTCTGACATATTGTAAATACTATCGCCCTAAAAAGCTATTCCGAATCTAATATTTAATGTTGTTAAAAATAAAGGTTAAATTACTTCTATTATCTAAAAACTTATACAACACTTATTCTTAGTAAAAATTTAAAAAAAACCAATAAAAAAAGAATATTTTAAAAAATAAAATAAAATTTTAAAAAATTGTGTGTCCGTAACAATTTAGTTTTATAATACGGGAATTTTGGTAAGGTCTTAGTATATACTATTTTTTAAGGTCTTAGTATATACATTTTTGTAAGGTCTAAGTATATACATTTTTGATATAGTAATAAAATAAATTACATGGCTGCGACACAAATAAAATGCAAAATAATACTATTTTATATCATAAATTAGTTTAGCTTTAACCAGCAGAATATATTAAACTAAATTTTGTTTACTTATTTATTTTGTATCCCTTTTGACAGTGAGCTAGGTCAAGTGGCATGCCACTTTGATAAAATGGTTGGCTCTTTAAGGTTATCATGTATCTTTTTTGTTCAAGGTCCTATAAATTGTGTATATACTTAGAGTAATATTATACATATAATTGTTTTCATGATCTTAATGTATGTGTTGTGTGCATATACTATTCTAAGTTTCATTCAAACCAACATTTAAGCAACTCAAACATATTAAGTAATCTCAAAAGTGGTGGAGGTGGATCGGTCATACACTAAATAAAACATGCTTCTAATATAACAAAACAAGCCCTAAAAATGGAACCTACAGGGTAAACGGAAAATGATCCGATAATGGGAGGCAGACATCAAGATAATTGGCCACAAATGGAAGATCCTGGAGAAACTGGCCCAGGATAGAGATGCCTGTAGGTCTTTTGTACGTGGCCTATGTCCTAGGAGTAAGTGCAGACACAGAAGATGACCGGTGGATGTCCCTAATGAACGAGAAGGCGCAACAACAAACTCAACAACTTGCTGATAGTTTCTTTGTTCTTAGTTGGGTGGGTCAGTCTCCATTTATGAAGAAACAAAATTCTTAATAATTATCGTACTTTAAAACATGTCATTCATAGATAATACATGTGAATTCTGTAGAACCGAAGTGTGTAAATATTTGGTAAGACGTTAAATAAGAAATCGTTACAATATAAGAGATATAACTCTTTATGTCAAATTTGGAGTTTTTCACAAACTAATAATACTTTTTCTAACAACTTCTATAAAATATGATTAGCTATTTTAAATTTAATCAGCATAGTAACATTACGTTTCATTTATTGATGAGATTTATTGACTTGATTTATTGACTAATATATTGACAATAGTGATAGACGTGAGATAGTGTCTGATTTATAGACATTATACGTCAGTTAAAATGACAAACTACCCTAGAATATCAATCCTTGATTGAACATGAGCCAATTTCTGAGACGTCTGGTGTTGATAGAAATACAATATGACGACGACTGTAAATGAACAATTGGCAATCAAGACATAAGATTATTAATTATCTTCAACATTTTTGGATGACACAAATTGTATACAAATATTCATAGTACAACAGCAATATTTTAAACTTAATCTGTGAATTAATTGTGTCTATAATTTGAACGTGAGGAAGAACATTTTATCTTGTGATACAATTTTATTGCAAAATCTGATGCGCATTATTGTGTATTGCCAGTAATCGCTGCACCAAAATGCTCCGAGACAAATATAAGTAAACAGTGTGTTGTTCTTGAGAAAAGTTAGGATAGAAGGCATGAAACTTAATCTTTATAATGCAATTTTAAATTTTATATACAATACTATACTGTTTGACATTTTTATATACTTGTGTTGGTTTACATTTTTTAAAATATATATATTTTTTTTGTAAATTAAAAGGAAGTTGAAACAAAGAGAATTTAAATAAAAGTAACATATAAACTTTTTCAGTATTTACACTAACGTAGACTTTAAAATTAACTTACAATTGTTAACATATATGAATGTTTAACTATGTTTAAGTAGCATATACATTCACTCAGAATATGAAACGTTTATGTCAGTGGCATGCCACTGAACTCGATCCCTATATTTAGGGATACAATAACATTCAAATGCCATACTTTTCGTCCCAACTAGTTAACACTAGTTTCGAAAAAAGCCTAATCTTGTCTCTATTTTATACAGTTTCTCACTATAAATTTTACATTTAATGATACGAACGTAAATTATAAAATTACTAGCTAATTACCCGCGCCTTGCAGCGGTAAATTAGGATTTCAGTTAGCGTTGAGAACTCGTAAACACCAATTCAAAACCTCTTTGATTTTAATCTGGATCATGATGGATATACTTATATTAACTTAAACCGTCTTGTCTTTATTTACTAAGATTTTATCAAATTAAATCAGGGATAAAATCTTTAGCATTGCCCGAAAAAAAATTGTTGCCCCGGCCCCAAAGAATTGGATAGTATGAGTTCAGTGCACAACAGTATTTTAATCAAGACTCTCACATGATTATATATAAAGTTTCGTCAAGGATCATTCACTTACATAGTATTATTTCTCAAACTAATATTTATATATAGCTCAAAAAAGCAAAATAATAGACCCTCTAAGCCAAGGGGTTGTCACCATACTCACGCTCTGCTGCGGAGTTTAGGAATTTAGTAAGCGTTGAAACCCGTTTCACACCAATTCAAAATACCACGTGATTTATTTCTGGATCATTATGGATATACTTGTTTCTCCATATTTGTCAAGGCCGAGAAAAATCAAATAGGTACTAAGATGATATTACTGGCCCACGTGAAAATGTACACAGGATTTGCATATCTATTGAGGTATGAGGATTTCAATCTAGGTCTTGATAGAGATACGTGACTATATTTATTTAATTTTTGTTTTAAATCTAAAGACAAAAAACCTTTAAATTTAAATGTTTACACTAAAAGTATTGTGGGTCCCGGCCCCAAAGGAACAGACGTTAAAAGTGAAGTACCTTATGGGATATATCATTTTTTAAAAAATGCAAGTTTATTCAATAATTAATCCATTTACCCATTAGGCATATTTAAAATTACCTTTTATATAACTAATATTTAAAAATGGCATACGGGCCGCCAGGCTCTAATAGCTGGGTTACCCTGTGTTTCACGATTTAAAAATAGTAAACGGATTAAAAAAAAGAAATGTATTTCAATTTATTTATTAAAAACAAATAATTTTTTTTTAAAAAGTACATGTTATTTCTCTATCCCTTATAATAAAGCTTGTCGATAGACTATATTTTTGGTTTTTCCTTCTGGTGCAAAGATGAAAAGATTTTTTGGTGACCCAACTCTAGAACATGCCACATAAAGCTGTCCGTGGGCAAAGCATGATTCCTCAAGTACGATGCCTGCCACTTTTAAAGACTGTCCCTGTGCCTTGTTGATAGACATGGCAAATGCAAGCCTGATTGGAAATTGGAGGCGCTTGAACTCAAAAGGCATATCTGTCGGTATGAGGGGAATTCTTGGGATGAATACATCTTCGCCCTTGGCACAGCCTGTCAAAATTGTGGCTTCTATCACATGAGGTAAGAGATTCTTGACGCTCAGTCGTGTTCCATTGCATAGTTTAGGGGGATCTAAATTTCTCAGAAGTATGATAGGAGCTCCAATTTTAAGTTCCAAGTTGTGTGAAGGCATGCCAGGAAGCTCTAATGAATTCAAAAACTCTGTTGGATAGTAAACAGCTTGGGTAGGATCTGTAACCGTATCAATTGATTTGTAGGATTTTGAAATGCCTGGTAGAAAATTCTGAATTTGAGAATTGATGCTGTTGACACTTGAATTCTTTGGAGCCAGAATTGCCCTTTCGCACAACCACTCATGATTTTTAAACTGGTCTTGGATGTTAGAAAAAACTGCAAGTTTCAACTCTTCAAGTGACTTTGCTACAGTGCAAAAATTTGATGGGAAAGAAACAGTTCCTGATGCTGGGTCTACCTGCCATTTTCCATCGCCAAGTTGAAGCAATTGATGTGCAAAATAGCCTGCTGCATTATCACCATGTAAATGGACTCTCATGTTGGTTTTCAGAGATATTGTCTTGACCTGTTTCCACAGAGTTGAAGCTTTGAGGAAGGCAGTCAACTCATCGCTTTGTGTTGACCTTGGAATGACAGGCAAAGTTTGTCGAAAATCTCCAGCTAATACCACAACTGTTCCTCCCATTAGTTTAGTGTTTCCTTTTAAATCCTGAAGAGTTTTGTCCAAGGCTTCAAGGGCTCTCTTGTGTGACATTGTACACTCATCCCAGACAATGAGAGAACACTGTTCTAGTACCTTGGCCTTTCCTGATCCTTTTGATATGTTGCAGGTTACATCATCAGAATGGTTCATGTTCAAAGGTAACTTAAAGGCAGAGTGAGCTGTTCTACCTCCTGCAAGCAATGTTGCTGCTATGCCCGAAGAAGCAACTGCTAGAGCAATACCTTTGTCTCGTCTGATTGTAGCCAAGAGTAAATTGATCACAAATGTTTTACCTGTACCACCTGGGGCATCCAGGAATATGATTCCACCTTTTTTTTAGGAAATCAATTCTAAGATGTGAATGTAGGCAGCTCTTTGATCCTCAACTAAACGTGGCTCATTTTCTGAGACGTAGGCCATCAATTCGTTGGTGTTATAACTTTGTTCTCGTAAAATTTCACTATTCGGAATATTTGTTTCATTTCTTTGTGGTTTTGGTAACCCAAGCTGGTCAAGGCTCCTTCCTGACTTTGATACACACAAATCCTCCAATAAAATAAGACACCGGTTGTAAATTTCATCAGAGAACTCAATTAGCTGTGTTTGATTCTCTCTTTTGGTTAGCAACAGAATGTCCTCACTCAAATCTGTTTTAAATGTATCCCACAGAGCAAGTGGATTAGAAACAGAACACGTTGTTAGCAATATTGAAAAAAGATGTCTCAAAAGGGAAGGTTATTGAGATGCACATGCCTCCTCCATGGTCGAGACCCAATGGTGATCGTTTTCTAGTAGACCTTGCATTTGGCAAGCTTCCCTAAATGTAGCAAACACATGACCATCAACAGTTTTTAAGTCATTGTAGGATGTTGGTCCTCTAACAACATGAAGTAGCATCCTCAAAAAGAAACATTCTGCATGGGATGGGTGAACGGTGTACACACGTCCCAATGCATCTGATGATTTTATCCCTGGATGATATTCAACATCTGCTCCCTGTTTGCGGCGTTGAAATAATTTTTGAGAAGCATTCCATGTATAGAACCTTGGAACCGCACAATAGAGAATGGTTTTTGCAAAGTCATCTTGTTGGCATAGTTGAAAAAAAGCTGTCAAAGTTGTTCTTGGTGGCTCCAGAATAAGCTGATGGATATTTTCTTGGTTGAAGTACACTCTTTGCCCATTTTCAAGGTGAACACTCAAGTGAACGACCGTCGGAAAACGTTCGTGAATTTTGAAATTCAAAATTCTCCAAACTGCTTCATTACTGCTGATGTAACGACCCATTAGAAATGTTTGCACCTCATCTGGATTCTCCTGTTTTTTTTCAAGACCAAAAACTGCCTGGTCACTTCCTTTATTAACGTACTTGCAGATGTATTTGATGGCCTTGACAGATTGGCATGATTCGACATTGATGTGAGCTTGAAACATTTTTGTCAAAATTGGAGTGTAAGGAACCACCCTTCTGTTGTCGATTTCTATTTCTTCATATGTTGAACCAAACTTCATTTTAATTTTTGCAGTAAAGCCACCATCTCCTGGTTTACGGCGTCTGTACACTGGATAGCCATCTTCACCAGTTTTAGTTTCTTGGATCAAATTTCTTGGATACTTTTTTGAGCATTCCCATCAACCATGCAAGCAGAGTTTCTGTTCAAGTTTCCGCAGGGTCCATGCAGCATATTTTTCACAACAATTTCAAACAACAAATTATCTTGTGTAGAGTTTGGTATTTCTGCTGAGATTACATCATCAATTTGATTAGGTCGTAATTTTTCGATCAGCCAGATTAGGATGTGTGAATGGGGTAAGCCTCTCTTCTGCCATTCAATTGAGTACATCCAGCATCTCGTTTCACTATAGACATGACTTTTTGTAATGACACCCATTAATTTTGATAGTTTTCGTTTGAAGACTCTAGCAACTAAATCTTGTCGATCCACTGCTGATTGGCCAGGTAAAAGTTGAGCTTGAATTTTTTGCCATAGTGGATTACATGTAAAGGTTATAAATAAATCAGGCCTTCCATAATTTCTGACATAAGTCATGGCATCTTGAGTGTACTCATGCATGTGTCTTGGGCTCCCCGTAAATGTTGCTGGCAAGATAACCATTTTCCCTAGATCATTTGGATTGGCATCATTTGCAATGGAATCCCTGAGGTGAATGTAGTCTTCAACTCTCAGCTTCTTTTGATTTAGACGGATGTAGAGCAATCGTTCACTTTCAATTTTTGCGTACATGTCTACGATGAATTGATGGAACAGCTGTCTAAATTTCAAAAGATGGTTATCTTCACCACTGCGAATCATGATTCGATACGCATAAAATTCCATCGCTGTAACCTTTTTGCTCAAAACATTATTCCCCGTGGCTGGGTTTGTATGGGGAATGCCAAAAGAAAACCCATCTTCACCTTGCCAAAACATTAGGGGGTACTGTAGAGCATCATAAGAGCGATGAGTTTCTGCAACTCTCTGGAGAAGGTTGTTTCGCTTTTGAAGGACAATGTCACGTCTGTCAAATTCATTTCCTACCATGACAATGGCTACTTCATCAAATGTTGGTGCATTGAACCGCCTTTGGTGTTCTTGTCTTGGGGCTTTGTCAGCTCGTATCACAACTTTGTATTCATCAGTTGGCATTCTTTCTAGAGCTGACTTGAAAATTTGAAGGTAGGCATTGTTTGCATGTAAGAATTCTTGCAACTCCAAAACAAAATTTTGTTGCAAGTCTGGAAAGTTTGCACATCTTTGTTGGACTTCTCTTGCTTGGTCTCCCATGAAATAGATCTGCAGAAACTGGGGTTCACCTTCAGCTGGCAGCAGAGATCCATCCCTGTGGTAAATTTGGCCTTGTACTTTAAATGTTGGCATGAATCCTTGTTCACGAATTTCTTTGCTGGCACCAAAAGATGTCATTTGAAAGCATGAGTTGTACTTTCTGATGTTTGCTAGGAAGCGTTTAGACGTTTGAGATACACATTGAAGCAAAATACCAAGTGGTTCAGGTGGATGTTGTAGAGTCTCGAGTTTAACTTTGCCATTGGAACAGCACATTCCAGGGTGCTCATCTTTCCATTTAAATGCACTGCAATGCTTGCAGATCAACTCCATCTCACCAATGTTGACCATTTGATGTTGATGGTACGGAATATTTGGGTCATATTGATGAGCAGCACCTTTCAGGTCTAGCTGGATTTCATTTCTTCTTCTTTTTGAATTTCCATTTCTCTGGTCTGCAAGTCTTATTTGGGTTTGTTCATTCGTTTCATTTGCTCTTCTAATTGAAAATCTGAACTTTTCTTCGTCAAGTCTTGACCGGGTTTGTTCGTTGGTTTCATTTGCTCTTCTGATTGAAGATCTGAACCTGTCTTCTTCAAGTCTTGACCGGGTTTGTTCGTTGGTTTCATTTGCTCTTCTGATTGAAGATCTGATCCTTTCTTTGTCAAGTCTTGCCTGGGTTTCTTCATTAGTTTCATTTCCTCTATGTAAGGATTGCTTTTTTGCAGTTTTAGATACACGACCTAATTGAGCTTTTCTTTTTGGGGGCATGAGTTCTGTGAATAGCAAATTGGAACATAATTGCTTA
>MUZC01004610.1:122476-140401 GCA_002072015.1 Radix auricularia | reverse complement strand
AAAAATGTCAGGTATATTCATTACACAAGAAAATTCATAAAAGTATGTCTAAAATCTAAACACAATTACTGATAACTACATAATGCTGATATCTAACATAAGTAATGATACATAATACGAAAATGCGCTAACACGTCCTGAGTTCCAAAAGGGACCAGGCTTAACATGATTTTTTTTATTTAAAAGTCATTTCTTTACATTTTAAAAAAAAAAATATTTTCTCTTTAATCTAACTACAAGTCACCACAAATGATGACGTAAAACTCTCTAAACTTTTACACATATTCTAATGACGTCAACAAAAAAAAAACAAAAAACAAACTAATTCTTTTGCACGCCTTCGCACCACTCTTGAATGCTTGAAAAATGATGTATTCGACTTCCGGCAATGGCGGCCGTTCCCTGCGCCAGTGTTACCTCTTGATTCGCAAAGTTTTTTGGTAGTTTTAACGGGTTTTTTTAACGGATCGAGTAACTGAGTGTTGATGCACTAATGGCAGATCAGGACATACAAAAAACAAATATACATCATGGGTCTAGGACTTATGGATGCTGTGATCAAAGGTGATGACAGACGGACAAAACGGGTGCAATAGCGCATTCGACTTCTCGAAAATGCGCTAAAAATCAACATATTCTAAACTGAAATAGTTACTAATATACTCCGAGGAAATAATTGACGATTAGTATTTTTTAAAATAATTTTTATCAATGTAGTCCAACATTTGAGATCTTTTAATCTCAAGCGACATTGTTATGAAATAATTCATAATACCAGCACTTAGCAATGAAGAACAAAGTTTTTTTTTAAAAAGTAGTTATCGACTATGATCATAATAAATTGATAAGAGACAAGTGACATTTCTTTTCTAAAATTATTGGATGACATGTAGCTTAAAATTTACTAAATTTATGTCAAATTTTAGGGATGTTGGCCATGCGGGTGTCGTGTCCCTACGACATGCAACATAAAACTAACTGAATTCATGGGACTTAAAACATTTTGTAAAATAATTATTTCCCACAAACTTATAATAATTCCCCCCAAAATTCATTGTTAAATCCCTTTTATTGCATTCACCCTCTTGTCGTAGCCGGTTGGGCAGTCGAAAAAAAGACAAAAGTAAAAAAGGATCCATTTCTCGTTATGTTATCGAGCTTTAATTTTACACATACATGTGTCACTTAATAAGGCATTGTATCAAAATTTTAGATTAAATGAACGTACCGTATTTGAATTAGTGCACATTTAGTTTATCTCTATACATTTCTATGTCGCCATTTGCTATTGTTTACTTCCACATGACGCTGGAGTTCTTTCCAACATTTGTTGACAACACATCCCCCTCCCCGCCGTTTTACAGAAAGTTGAGTTCAGACACGATTAGTCAGTAATTGTTTTTATCTCAGTGTGTATTAAACGTAATTAATATTTTAAGATCCTTCTCATAAATAAGGGATTTATAGTCTCTTTTGACTGGTTTTTAAATTGTTGGTTGTCTAATTACATAACGGTTGACACTGTTAAACTATTTAGACAAAAGACAAAGAGCCTGGTTATTTATTATACATCTGTTCTCTAAACTGATCTCAAAGACGACGACCTGCCTCACCCACTTAGATTTTATTACACCTCTCTAAAATTATTGCATAAATCACGTTGTAACCTGCCCCAACCACTTAGATTTTATTACACCTCTTTAAAATTATTCCATAAATCACGTTGTAACCTGCCCCACCCACTTAGATTCTATTAGTTCACCTCTCTAAAATTATTGCGTAAATCACGTTGTAACCTGCCCCAACCACTTAGATTCTATTATTTCACCTCTCTAAAATTATTGCATAAATCACGTTGTAACCTGCCCCAACCACTTAGATTTTATTACACCTCTTTAAAATTATTCCATAAATCACGTTGTAACCTGCCCCACCAACTTAGATTCTATTATTACACCTCTCTAAAATTATTGCATAAATCACGTTGTGACTTGTCCAAGTCAATCCGTCTTTTATGTTGAATTTTTCAAATTGGAATGAAATGTTACCAAATTTAATCACATATGAACAAATATTGCTACGGTTACGGTTGCAATCTTTTGTTCGAAAATTTGCTTTCATGGCTTGAAGGTGACTTTGTACAAGTATATCTTTGAGGCTTTTATCTCTCCGGAAGTCTAAAGACTTGACAATGTATTTACAGAACAAGAAGATGCTTATTTTAACAACATCACTGACAATCATTACATTGCTGTCTAAAGACTTGACAATATATTTACAGAACAAGGAGATGTTTGTCTTAAACCTGACTGAACAGAATCAAAAAGATACTCTAACATGTTATAGTTATTATAAACTAGATAACACCTTTATAAATATTGAAACGTCTAGTAAAATAATTGAGTTTCTACAAAAAAAATATGTCGTTAAATATAATTAATAATAATAATAATTATTAAATAATTAATTATCTAGATAGTAAATTTTTCAAAACAATATGAGCAAGCCCACTCTATTTGACAATATTAAAAAAAAATTGTTTTAAATTTTAAGAAAAATTACTAAAACTTTTCTAAATCAAATGCAATATTATTTGAGAGCTGTAATATATAAACAAATTTGAAAGACTGCCTTATCTGGTTACTGATATGTCCTCCCTAATATAGCTATTCTTTAAATCCTTATGAGGGTCCTACCTAATAAAAAGCAAAAAAAAAAATAATAATAAAAAATAAAAAATAATAATAAAAAAAAAAAACAGAAAAAAAAACGGAGAAAAAAAGATGCCTGACATTCTCCAACATATGACCAGGATGGCTATTAGTTGTTAATTTTTTTTTTAAGGACTTGAAAGGGATGTAACAACCTATTTAGAACTCCACGAATTTGTTCTCATAATAAAAAGTAAATAATACAACGTGAGATGCTAGATTATTTTTTTTTAAATTGACCTTCATTTCAACGATTGTAACTCTTAATAAAATAATTATATTCTTTTTAACTCTAGCCAGTAGCACTGGGGCAGGGGTGTGTAACCTGTGGCCATAGGACCACATGCAGCGTAGGCACGAAATTTGCAGCCGTGGAAATATGTTCAAATTAAAATAACCTGCGGCTTTCAATTATTTCCACTTAGCACTTTGTTATGTAAAGTTGTAAATGAAATATTAAATATTCATTGACAATCTTTAGCCCTTGTTATAGTAAAAGTAATTACAACTCCAACAGATGTAGTGCTATCTGCAGTGCTTGCCACTCATATACATACATTGTAGCTGATAAGGGCAGGTTGGCAATCTTATACATAGAGTAAATTACCACTTTGCAAACGCTTTAAGCTACATTTAGCACGACTTCTTGCTTTCAAGGCTTAGTTTCTAAACCGCTCGACATGGAGTAAAAATGAAAGCACCTACAAGTAGTATGACTACAAGACTACTATAATGTGAAAGCATTTTTGTAATACTACGCGAGGCTAGAGTGTAAAACCAATATTAGCTGACCCAGTAAGCTACCGCCTGAGAAACACTTTTTTGCGTATTTTTTTTCAAAGGATACACTTTGACCTCATAGGAAACACATAACCAAAATCACCAAATAATCATTTTTAAGTAAAGAGAGTCTAACAAATAACACTGGAGATGTCAATAACAATGCAAAAACTTTTATTAAAGAAATTAGAAGACAAATAACTTAGTTCTGTATGATATTTACATTTAAATAAAAGCACACAGAATCAAAGAAGACTGACCATATCAGTATAAACTTTTTTTTTTACAAAATAAACTTTAGGTAGATAAAATACGTTTAGAAATAAAATACGTTTAGAAATAAAATAACATAACATAAAATACAACATAGTCTACAGTTACTGGTCAGGGCAGCGAACAGTGCAAACAAAAGTGTCCTGTTTTAAGGATGCACAATTTTTCGTGCACTGTGCATGCCACCAGCTATCACAAACATCACATTGGACCCAAACCTCTGCCCCTCCCCCTTTTTTGCACCCTTGACAAATTCCTGCCAACAAGTGATCCTCTTCTATATTTAAAGTATTGTCATCTGCAGCGATATCAAGTTCTATTTTTGTAATTAACTGTGATCCCTCACTGCTGCGTTCAGATAGATCTATTACTGGATACTTTACTTTCTTGGACTCCACTATTTTCCTTTTTTGAATCTTCTCTTCTTCTCTGTTACGTCTTTTTTCTTCCCTTTCTTGCTCTCTTTTCCTTTTTGTAGCCTCTTTTTGTGCGTCCTTTCTCTTTTTGCTTTCGTCCCTCTCGATCTTTCTTTTCAGTTTATTTTTTTCTATCTCTTCTTTGTCTGCGATTTTCTTTTTCAATGCTTCTCTAAACTCTTCTCCACTGACCAAGTTTGGCATGGTTGGAGCATTTACAGTTTTCTTCTTGTTTTTATTCCTTCAAACAAAAGCTGGCAGCTTTAACATGTTATCTACTGTCAAGTTAGCTTTGATTGTGCATTTTGGGGTTCTTCTACTGCTACACTGCACATTTCTATTAGCCCTACAGCTAAGGCTTGAAACTTGATAAATTTCTCTTCTTCCTCTTTGCTAAGGTTGTCTCCAGCAGTACTTGTCATTGTCAGTTGACAAAAAAAAGTATTAAATTGGTTGCGTCCCATTTCATCATATAAAAAGTTTGAATAGTCATTGAGTGCTTTAAGTTGTACAGCAGACAAATGAGTCTTTGGTGGTGATGATGCTGGTAATGATTCTGGTTGGGAAGATTTGTCATTGATAGACATATTTTCATTCTCAAATGAGCTGTTTTCCTGTATAATGTGCAAGGTCTCTACAACTGCTTGTCTTTCATTCGCAATCGGTTGTGTCTCAATGAGTGCCTGTGTGTAGGATTGGATTGGTTGTGTCTCAATGAGTGCCTGTGTGTAAGATTGGATTGGTTGTGTCTCAATGAGTGCCTGTGTGTAAGATTGGATTGGTTGTGTCTCAATGAGTGCCTGTGTGTAAGATTGGGTTGGTTGTGTCTCAATGAGTGCCTGTGCGTAAGATTGGATTGGTTGTGTCTCAATGAGTGCCTGTGTGTAAGATTGGATTGGTTGTGTCTCAATGAGTGCCTGTGTGTAAGAATGGATTGGTTGTGTCTCAATGAGTGCCTGTGTGTAAGATTGGATTGGTTTTGTCTCAATAATTGTTTCTTTGTAAATTTGTATGGCTGTGTCTCCGTGATTATTTCTGTGTAAGATTCCATTGTATGTTTTTCAGTGCCTGCTGCCGTGTCGGAATCTATGTGTTGTGCTTCGATGATTGCTTGGGTATTGGAGATTGGATGGAACTTAATCAATGTGTTGTTATTTATGCTGTGCATGTGGTTTTTGATAACAGGTTCGGCTTTCGTAGGGACTTCATTGCTGTTGGTGGGTGGGCAACATTATGAACTCCCAATGGTGTTGAGCCAAATACAGCACTAGGACCAAGCTTCGGGGATTGCAGAATTCTATGTGGATCATATGGTAGTATTCCAGCTGCTTTAAAACTTTGTGCAGCAATGGAAGGTGTGGTGGCCTTAACCCATACTGGCTTTAAGACTTTGGCAAAGCTCTCCAGATTTACTCCCTCCACACGCTCACTTATATGGTGTCGTATAGCATCTGACCAAGCTGGTTTAATTGCACCAAAAAAAGCTTGATCTAGAGGCTGAATCAAGTGACTCCCATGCGGCAACAAACAATATAACACTATATGGTTGTCATGACTCGCATGCGGCAACAAACAATATAACACTATATGGTTGTCATGACATAACTGTGATGTCTCAACCAGTGCAGTGTGGCTACTATGACCGTCTACCAGTAGAACTACAGGCTTCTGTACATGGGCTGTGGCTGGAATAAAGCTATCTCTTAGCCAGGAATAAAAAATTTGTGCTGTAATCCAGCCATTATCAGACACTTGTAGGAATGCATCTGGGAAGTGATGTAATAAATTTTTTGACGGTATTCTCTTGTAGGGGTATATTAATAGGGGACTGAGGAAGTGTCCACTTCCGCTGGCACATGCAAGAACTGTCACTTGTGACTTCACACCTGCAGTAACATTGTACACATGTTTCGACCCCCTGCATGCAATGACCTTCCTGCTTTTGGCATCAAAAGAAAAACCTGGTTCGTCTGTGTTGTAAATGCGAGTAGGATCACTAAGTAGACTGGGATCAAAGCTATCAACACAGCATTTTAAATCGTTAAACCACTTTTCAATAGCTTTTGTTGTAACCAGGGCTCTCTCTTTTCCAAGTGATTGGGGAGTACGCAGTGTCAATTCGGGATGGCGTTTAAAAAATCTATTTAGCCATGATGATGTTGGCATTTCGGTTTTGCTCTTTGAAGAACACTGCCTGGTATCTAAAATATGTTTGGCGATTTGTTTCACCTCATTTCCAGTTTTTCCAAAGCCTCGATTGGCTAGCTCTATTAGCCAGTTAGCTAATTTGACCTCCTCTTCAGGCGTGAGTAGGGTCTTTGCATAGGCTATGACAGGCCGCTTGCCTGTCAATTTGTGGTAAAGAGTAGCAAGTGGAATGCCAAAGTCCTTAGAAGCCTTTCTAATAGAGAGCCGCTTTTCCCTAATACTAGCCAATGCCGCATTGATTACATCTGGGCTCTGTTTTGTTCTTAGGCTAGACATTGCTTTAAATCTGAAATATAATTATATTCTATTTAATTTTCATCCAAATAAAAACTTAGGAGTCTAGATATAGACTAGACTTAGATATTTACCTTAACTTTCCTACATGAAAAAGTGTATGCCCCGAAGTAATATTCTACAATAAAACAAATATACTTCAACGTTAACATGCCCTCAAAACAAACATTACTATTTTCAAATAACTCTAGAGGCCAAGAGTTAGTCTCATATCTATTGTTTTTTTCCTGCAGAAATAAAAGCGTTTCGTACGAAGTAAAAACCAACGTTAAGCTTACTTCGTCGTAAACACCACTTTAAAAATAACATTACTATTAAAAAGCATTGCAAAGTTTAACAGAGTGGTTACTGACCTATTAGTAAGTGATTATGCAATCCCAAAAGAGAGTTTTCCAAATCAAACAGGAAAAGTAGTCTTAACCCCGATATCACCATTGTTCTTCCTAGGGAAGTTGACAGCATACAAGGCGCAAGGTTCAAGATGTTTGCACAAATTTACTCACAAAATAGTATTTCCCGGAAAACGAAACGATGAAATTATATTCAAAAATGGACTATTTCGACTTATGCATGTTCGTTTTTGTGTTAGACAAGCAAATAAACATACAGAGAACGCTTAATGAAATAGTGTTTCGTACGAGATAGCGTTTCTCTAGTGGTAATTTACTCTATATTGTAAATGATGAGGGCAGGTCATGAAGTGAGACCCTAATATTGACGCGCGACAAAACCATATGATGCTCACATTCGCTGTATCGTGCTTGTTCTGTGTAACCGTATAAGAAAAGATGAAATTCCTGCTACGTTATTGTTGGATTTCGTAGAAAGTTGTCAGGATGTTGACAAGATCTCAAAAATATGAGACTCATTGCTACTCCACATTTAGTGGAGACAGAGATTGGTCCGGTGTATGTCCAAATGGAACTGATCGAAATTTGAAAAAAAAAAATAATAACGCACAGGTTGTGAAGAAATAAGGAGAGGAAATATCTACTGGAGACATTGAATGTAGCTGTGGAGTATCCCAAGCGAAATAGCAAGAAACCCCCTAATGCTATTGTGAAGCACTAACATGTTTGAAGCGTCATTTTCATTATTTTCATTGAATTATCTCAAGAACAAATATCGAGCTCGACTGATAGAAACCAATCTGGTGTAAGGAATAAGACAGATGATCTCCATCGAGTGACCGGACATTCCGTGAACATCCAAGTGCAAGGCAGCCACTAATATCTGAACTCTGGACTTCTAAGTTACATGGCAGTGTTAATAAAACAGCTTATCACTTATTCAGTTATTGTGTTCTCAGTGTATTAATGTCACATAAAAATATCCTTATGTTGTACGTGAGTGACATGGTGTTAGGACACTGTTAGGTTTATTTGACAATAGTCAATATGGTAGGAATATAAGAAAACATGAACTTAAATTTGTTTGCTTTAATAAAGCACCCTGCTTGCCTACAATATATTATGATGACGTCATTATTATATCGGGTTGACTGTCATGGGAGCTCACTTTTTTTTAAATTTTCAGTTTAAATAAATTTGCGGGCGTAGATATAGTAATTATTTTTTTTATGCGGCCGTAGATATAGTAATTTCTTTTTTTTTTTTCATTTATTTTTTATGCGGCCGTCAATTGCCCCAAAGATTGCGCACCCCTGCTCTAGCCAGTTATAGTTGTACTTAGTTAAAACTAACTTGCAGGGTGTATTAATGTAACTCTTGGCACGATCATTTTAATTCTTTTAACACTTAAATTATCACAAGTTAATTTTTTTTTTCTTCAGTTTTTTTAAAATAAAAAAATGTAAAGAAAATAATTTAAAGAATAATTTTTGCTCCATTACTTTTCCACCCTTTTTTTAAAAAATAAGAAAAACAAGATAAAACAACAACAACAAAACAACACTCACACAAAAATCTAATCTGATGTAAATCAGTTTTTTGTTTTTTGTTGTAGTTTTGTTTTAAATATCTATCTTACATTAGGTGTATTAAACTTTCTCTCAACTATTTCAGATAATCACTTTTTTAGGTCAGTCAATAAAATTATCAAAATAAACAATACATTTGCTATGAAGAATTAAAAACAAACCACTATAATACATGAGTACTACTTTTAAAAAGTATTCCATTCTAAATATTTCTAAAGAAAAAAATTATAAATGTTATTTATGCGAATATTAATAACAACTCCCCCCCCCCCCGTTTTTATATTGTTATCAGGATAAAATTTTTATCATCTCATTATGTAAATAAGAACATACCAGACTATTATTAATGCCGTTATTTTAGGAGTTAATCATTTCTTCGCCCAATAGAAGATGACCCAATGACCCGTCCAGTAGCAGTTACACAATGATCTGTTATCATTTTCCAATGTTGAAATGTTCATTACAGTGGCAGGGCTAAATAATCCAAAAAATACAAATTTCTAGTTATGTCCTATAAAACGAAATTTACAATAATGCGCACCAATTGTGAATATATTTTTTAAAGTTTTATCAATGTTATGCGCACCTTATTTCGCGACAGGAAAGGTTGTTGAACTGAATACACATCACAAAACTCTATCTCAAAAGTTAACGTGATACGTAGAGATAAATAGAACAATTTAAAAACTCAATAATTTGATTTATCTGAAACTTTGATTACAAATTTCCTTCATTGGCATGAGTCTGTCTGCAAAAGTTAAGCTCGTTAGCTTACGAGAAAATTGGTTAAAAATTGCTGAATAGGAAAACAAATATCTTTTGACTCTAGCTAAAAATTAATTTCTGAACCAGTTTTTTTTTTCGTGGAGGTGGGGTGTTTAATTTGTACGTACGCAGATGGGGGGGGGGTCCCGAATATACGTTTTTTTTTGCGTACGAAATATGTTGATGGTTTTTTGGCAGTGACTACAACAAAGACGAAATAAAATTGACATAAGCAGCTCACTATTGGTGTCATTATCTCCCGTTACCCTCAGATAGAACACAGAAATAAAATGGACATAAGCAGCTCACTATTGGTGTCATTATCTCCCGTTACCCTCAGATAGAACACAGAAATATATTATCATGTTCACATGACGATTACATGTTAATTTAATAGAACATGAGTTAAAAAGAATAGTTGCAATTTATAAAAAGTAATTACAGCCAAAAATATTAGTGATTAAAATTGCTATATAAAAAGTAAAGCTATTAAAAAAGTTAATGTTCACCCCAACACCCTATACAAAGCCATTTACGTGGTTTTGAGGCTTTTTGGAGTGCAACACAATGGCAGTGGTACCACTTTAGGCAACCATCACATTCTACCATTTTAAAATCCCCATCTTCAAGGTTTTTGCAAGTATTGCAGATATATTTATATATTTGAAATCTTTGTTGGGATTCTAGCTGGGAGGTTAACCCAAGCCTCTAGATCAAAGAAGTGTTCAATTAATGACAAAGACATGCTTTCATTGGCAATGATTGAGTGCATAGTTTCTGTAGACTTAAGGTTATGGCCCTTGAAAGGAGGAGTGATAGTTGCATCAAAAAGACATGCAGCGAGAAGCATTTGTTTCCCTATCTCGGCTGACCTAGAATGGAAATCCTGTGGATATTTGTTTTTCCTTTACTACGTCTCCTGATAAAACTCTGTACCAGACAAATTCTACAAAATATGATAAGTTATTTTAATTTTAATCAGTATATTAATATTTAGTGTGATTTATTGATGAGATTTATTGGCTTGATGTAGTAGGTAATCTATTGACGTTATTTATAAACGTGATTTAGTGTCTGAAATATTGACATTATACGTCAGTTAAAATGACTTAGCTACCCTAGAATATGCATCCTTGTTTGCATTACATTATTTTTTATTGAACATGAGCCAATGTCTAAGAAGTCTGGTGTTGATAGAAATACAATATGACGACGACTGTAAAGTAACAATTAGCAATCAAGACTTAAGATTATTATCTTCAACATTGTTGGATGACACAAATTGTTTACAAATATTCATAGTACAACAGCAATATTTTGAACTTAATCGGTGATGTTATTGAGTCTATAATTTGAAAGTGAGGAAGAATACTTTATCTTGTGATATAATTTTATTGTAACATCTGATGCGCATTATTGTGTATTGCCAGTAATCGCTGCACCAAAATGCTCCGTTTCAAATATATGTTAACAGTGTGTTGTTCTTCAGAAAAGTTATGATAGAAGGCACGAAACTTAATCTTTTTTTAATGCAATTTTAAATTTTATATGCGATACTATACTGTTTGACATTTTTATAAACTTGTGTTCGTTTAATTTTTTTTAAATATACTTTATTTTAGTTATTTTAAAAGGAAGTTGAAACAAAGAGAATTTAAATAAAAAAAAACATTGACTATTTTAATTATTTATACTTACGTAAAATTTAACATTAATTTACACTGTTTAATCTATATGTATGTTTAACTAAATTTAGGCAATAGTAGTTCAGGGTCCATTGCCGAGTAAAGTTGTGTCAGTGGCATGCCACTGAACTCGATTTCTATAACTAGGGATACAATAACATTCAAATGCCATGATTTCCGTCCCAACTATTTAACACTAGTTTCGAAAAAATCCTAATCTTGTCTCTATTTTATACTGTTTCTCACTTTAACTGTTACATTTATTGATACGAACGTAAATTATAAAATTCATACTTTAAGGTAAATCTTTTATAAATATCAGTCTTTTTAACTGCATAAAGTTGATTGCCCTATTTTTATAAGTGTATATATGTGGCATACCTTTAGGCCATATAATTAGTGATACAATAACGTTTAACTGCTTTGATTTTAGTCCCAACCAGTTAAAAACAAATTCCGAATAAACCATAACAATGTCTCTATTTTATTCCATATTTCTGTGTACAATGATTCATAATATAGACATAAGATCAACATAATCAAAACCTAATAGTTACTAATGTACTCAGAATATATAATTGAGGATAAGTATTTAAAAAAAACTAATTTTTAACAATGTAGCCCAACCTTTGACATCTCTTAATCACAAGCGGAATTGATATAATCTATCGCATAGTATGAGTACTTAGCAATGAAGAACAAAGTTTGGTAAAGTAAAGTAGTATCGACTACGATCATAATAAATCGATAAAAGACATTTATTTCATAAAATTTTTGGATTACATCTAGTTTAAAACTAACTGAATTCATGTCAAATGATTTAGGGATGTAGCCCATACGGGGCTCGTGTTGCTACCACAAGAAAATAAAACTAACTGAATTAATGTCAAATGTTTTAGGGATGTAGGCCATGCGGGGCTCGTGTTGCTACCACATGTAACATAAAACTAACTGAATTCATGTCAAATGTTTTAGGGATGTAGGCCATGCGGGGCTCGTGTTGCTGCCACCATACCTCTAAATTATGCGCCGGTCCCTGGGCTATGACCAAATTACTGTAGGTCAACCATACTGAAAAGTCTTAAAGTCTGATGACTATAACGCTTATTTATATTTCATTGGAACATTTTTTAAAAAGTGGGACGTGGTGGTTGAGAGGTAGCGATGGTCACAGGTTCGAATCCACACGAAGGTGAGGATTTGTTCTCGCGGCCTGATGAGTCCCCGAGTCACCCAGCTCCGAATGGGTACCTAACTAGACACTAGTTAGGCGGCTGGGGTAATGCGTGGAACCCCTATAGCCGTGGCCTGTGACCGCTGCATCACTTGCCAACAGATCATCTCTCATGGTCTGTGGACGCAATTATCTTCTGCATAGAAGGAGCGTCTGTATATCTAAGATAAGATAAGATTAAGGAAGTCATATTGTAGTAGCGTTCCGCCTAATGATGCGATGCGTGCCAACTGTTTCATACGTGTCAAAATGTCGTCCATCACTTATCTAAAACATAAATGATCTCAAATTATATAAACAATTAATTAAGAGTAGCTTTGTGATTTGATGTAAATATGTTAACCATTCTTGATAATTTATGTAAATTAAAGCTGAGAACATAAACGAATAATTTATTCATTAATTTTAAATTTCTTAATCGTTTTAAATTAATTTAATGGATTAAATTCCATGAAAATTTCAGAATATTGTTCTCATGTCTTTTCCAAATGTGTTCATCATTTTTTAATATTTTATATGCCATACTTTTCCTTGTCTCTTGCGTAGCCGAACAGTTTAGTGTTATGTCACAAACTTTTGGGATAAGTAATTACTGAGACTTAGCATATTTTGATAAATAATGAAATGTGATTTAACGGGATCAATATATGCGTTAATATACATTTTTGGAAAATAATCGATTAATTAATTACATTTGTCGTAATAAAAAAGAAAAACATGAAATCAGCAACAGCTCAAAGTATAGAATTTCAGAATGTAAAATTTAAAAAAAAAGTATGGCAAACATTATCCTTAAAATCTATTTACATATAAAAAATTAATCATATAATACAGCTTAAACAGAAACAATTTTCCTGTAATAAAATTGTCTGATGTTGATATGATTGTAGGGTGTCACAGAGATCATAATGTGGCAATAATTTCAAAGGGAAGTAATTACACAATTGAGCGCTAATACTTTTAGACGATGGTTGATAGCATAGATACTGAGGTATATTTACTACAACACAATTCAATGAGTTTTATATTATTAATTATAAAAATAGCATACGCCTTATGGACTGTTTTTTTTGCCGAATTGACAAAACGTATTTTAACATTCAGGTAGCACATTAAAATTTATAAAAAGTAAATGCATAATGTCTGCGTTTGTTACAGGACCTCCGTGTAGAATATAGTAACATATTCTATTTCTGAATATTTTAAAATTGAAAAACAGAGAAGAAGACTTGCTGCCTCACTCTAAACACTTAACTCTCCTTCATTCAAACTGATCCAAAGAATTGAAAACTTTCTTTACTTTGATATTCCCGACTAGATGTGTAATCCTTTGCGTGTGGACAAACTCATATTTCAAACAAAGTTGAATAATACTAATATAGAGCAGCTTATTAAATAACTAAAACTTAAACCAACCTTACAAGAATGATCCAACACATTTTGATAACAAAAGCAAATCTCAATTTCATATATTAAATTTAGGGTTATGTTCAGGAGTTGACTGCTGAGATCCTGTCTTTCCATTTGGTAGAGCAAGGATTGAACACCGCTATGAACATCATATTCCTCACTGACTCTCACTCACACGCACTCACATAAACGATTTCTTGTTGCTACTCATAAAAATGGATTTGGTCATACATACACTCATAAACATTGATTTTGTCATACATACTCTGGGTGGTCGAGAGGTAGCTGTCTCGACTGTCATACCGATGGTCACGAGTTCGAATCCACACAAAAGTGAGGATTTTTTCTCAAGGCCTGAGGAGTCCCCGAGTCACCCAGCTCCAAATGGGTACCTAACTAGACAATAGCTAGGCGGCTGGGGTAATGCGTGGACCCCCTATAGCCGTGGCCTGTGACCGCTGCATCACTTGCCAACAGATCATCTCTCATGGTCTGTGGACGCAATTATCTTCTGCATAGAAGGAGCGTCTGTATATCTAAGATAAGATAAGATACTCTCACAAAATATAATTTGTTCATACATACACTCAGTCATTAATTGTTTTAAAATTTAATATAAAGTTGGTTTTTTATAATTTGCATGTAGGAGGTTTCTTTCACAGGTCTGTGGGAAATTTTGACTATATGAGGGTTATGGGTAAAAAAGTTTTTGGAAACAACTGATTTACATTTTCCCCAATTTATGAGGATCGAGGTCAAGTGGAAGGTCACTTAGATACAATATTTATTCTAAAGTACTAGTGTATAGCAACTATCGTTTCATAAATTGTTAGAAAATCGTATATATCAAAGTCAATGAATAAATTTCATAGTTTCCATGTTTCGATGTTTAAACAAATTATGATGCAATTTCTTCTTCGAATGTAATATTATCATGTCAAATTTTGTGATACATTTAAGCAACACAATAATACTAATTAGTGACACTGTAGTGTAAACTATAGGTTGTCTTTTCTAAAAAAAAGATTAATCAAATTTTCCGATAACAATATATACGGTACTTATCTTATGCTATAGAATATGTCAGTAAAGGTTTTCTGTGGTGCACAGTTTACAGGAAATCCAATTTTAATGCTAATAAAATATGTTTATAAAATGTTCTCTGATAAAAAGTGATGACAAAAAAATAAAACAATTTTCAATGAATTAGAATATGTATTTGAAATTTTAATTGCATTATATAGTCTATATAACGAAGGAAAATTGTATTATTAAATGCCTCTAAATTTGTAATTATTTTTTAAACATTCTTACAATACATGACACACAAAAACTCAAAGAAACACATTTAATCGTCAATACAAGATAAAACATTGCATAAAACAAATAAATAAATAATATTTTCACATAAACATATATATGTGTGTATTGTGTGTAAATGTGTGTGATTGTGTTAGACAACATAATGTTTGCTTTGTCATATTGTTATCGTGATTAAGTATCTTTGGAAACATGGGTTTATCTTTAGAATATGTGTGTATTCTTTGTTAACTTCTGGGATTTACTTAAATTTTTAAACATAATATAGACTTCCTTTTAACATTTGAATCATTATTAGAAACAATAATAAATTAACTGAAACTAAAACAAAGTTAGTTACTTTATTTACATTACTTATTACGTTATTTATTATCTGTATGTTTGTATTTTAAGTGATTAGGGTCATTAGATATAAGAGAAGTAAACAAAGAAATGAACAGAAATACATAAATTAGCAATTTTTTTTTCTCTTCCAGCATTTATTATAATAAATACTGGTTCTATTAAGGCATACCAGTTTTTTAATCGATCATTTTATACAAAACGTTTTTTGAATGTTGCCATCATTTATATATCAACAGTCTAAAGTATGTGGATGTTACCAATCTTTGTGTATGTGACTCTTCTTAGTATTTTATTAGAATTTGAACAATGTGTATGTGAAGTGGCGGAGATTTGGTAGGGGAGGATTCCAAAAAGTCATCCAGTGCGCCCAGTTGAGAATGGCCCACAAAATAGTATCCGAATTTTTTAAACATGCAATATTATACCAAAATATATGTGGCGCCTCTGTGAATTTAAGCCCCCTTGGGCCACCAAAACCCTACAAGTTTCTAGCTACGCCACAGTGTATGTGAGTATTTTTTAAGTACTATCTGAGTCTGGAGTAAGTGTCAAAGGTTAAAACAGTCTGATATGTAATGTGTATGTAACTAGCATTAGTGTATTGTCTCAGTCTCGATATAAACTTTAAAATCACAGTCTGATATATAATGTGTATGTAACTAGCATTAATGTATTGTCTCAATCTCAATATAAACTTCAAAGTTACAGTCTGATATATAATGTGTATGTAACTAGCATTAGTGTATTGTCTCAGTCTCAATGAATTTCATTTAAGCATGGGGAACTTTAAAAAAAATGATTATATTCTTCGAGAAATATAATGGACACAAATGTTTTTACTTTATTTTAATAACTTTACAGTAAAACATATCTATTTGTACATTAATTACTTCAACAACAAGGTATTCAACTCAATATTATCAAGCGGACGAAAAAGTGTTACTATAATTTGTTTTAAAAGTGATACTCACAAAAAAGTGTGTTAAAAATGATTTTTTTTTTTGTAAATCTATACAGCATTAGTGTTATGTCGAGAATGATGTTTATTACTATGATGATAATAATTTAACACATTCATTCTATATAGATAGGTAGTTAAGTAATAACAGGATTCTTTATTGTGGTAACAATTCATGTACAGATACTGCGTCAGTGATACAACAGCTGTCGTAACACCATAATAACAATCCAGGCATCCAGTATTTCCAACACAGGCCTATTCCACATCGGTCCCTATTCTCACTGAGTGTCACGCATTCGAGCCACTTCGATAAAACAATGTATGACAAGCACTGCACTGGCCTAACGTCCGCCGCACACACAAAATGACCGCTACTCCACCCAGTATTCACATTTCACGCTCGCCCTGCTCCGTCACACACTATATATAGCCCTTGGGCGAACTCTGCAAAGGTATGGCGTGACATTCAAGTGTCAGTTTAACTGAACACAGTTCACAACATTTTCACAACAATTTTACAACAAATTCAGTCAGTGATTCTCATACCCTGAAAGTGTTCAAAACCGTCTACAGGACATTATCAGGTGACTAATAAGAAAAAGAAAACATTAAATATTTTTTTTTAATGGTTATGTTACTACTGCCTGTTAGTTGGCGGCTAATTTTCTAATAGTTTTCGTTTTTTTAGGATGTTGGTTAAGTATTCTTAACAATAAGAAAACAATATTCTTTGCATTTAGCGCAGTTTTAAGCATGTCGTGCATGACTTGTTCTGGGGATGTGGGCTAAGTGGTGTCTCGTGTAGCTAACATGTCGGTACAGGCAAAAAGAACCAATCCCCCGTGCAATGGCCCAATTACTGACGGCCAAAAAGAACCAGTCCCCCGTGCAATGGCCCAATTACTGCCAGTCAAAAAGAACCAGTCCCCCGTGCAATGGCCCAATTCATGCCGGTCAAAAAGAACAAGTTCCCCGGACAATGGCCAATTTCCTGCCGGTCAAAAAGAACCAGTCCCCGGGCAATGGCCCAATTCCTGCCGGTCAAAAACACTAAAAAAATTTAGAGGCACTGAGCTATAAACACTTATTTATATTTAATAGAATATTTATTATGTTTTAAACTTGATTAAAGAAGTAACATTTTAGTCGCCTGCTTACTAATGCGTGCAAGAAATTCCTCATCAGTCATATAGAAGGTAATTTTTGTACTCTCAAATTATATGAACATTCATTTAAGAGTAAATCTATATACCAAAAAAATTATAACATCGTTTACAAAAATAAACCATTCCTAATACTATATGTAAATTAGGGCCTTTGATATTAACAATTAATTTATCAGTTAATCATTAAACAATTTATTCGTTTAAAATTAATTGTATAAATTCAATTCGCAAAAATTTAGAAATTTTTTTTCTTGCTATGTCCTTTATCAATTTATTAATAATTGTTTGTACTCACATAGCCTACTTCTCTCCTGTATTATTATTTATTTAGAGTTGCATAAGTCAACAAAAAGGTTATCCTTCCTGATTTCTGACATAGCAGAAAGGATTTGCTGTGTTACATCATTCATTTAGCATC
>MUZC01004610.1:105366-122351 GCA_002072015.1 Radix auricularia | reverse complement strand
ATGGAACTTTTTTCCAGAAAATTAGAACCAGCCCTAATGTAAATATAAATTTTTAGTTTCAAAACTTACAATTTTAAAGAATAAATAATTTGCAACCATTATCAAAAAGAGATATCTACATATAAAATAATCACACATGAGAGAAATAATCTTTAGACATTGGTTGAGAGCATAGATACAGAGGTAAACAAAATGTTTATTGACATCTGTCAAACACATGACTGTTATGTTTTTAAATCATGTTTGGTATACAGGAGATGTAGTCTATTTATTCGATCATGAAATGGGAACGATAACGAATTTTTAAAAAAAAATTGAAAAATAAATTGTGTGGCAAATTGTATATAACATTTTTTTAAATGTATGGAATGCAATTTACTATACAATAGTTACTGCATTTGTTGACAAATGATAATGTGCGAACCGTAGAGCTAAATAAATTGTTAACAAACACCTTTACACTAAGTTAGTTTGGTAAATGTATCCTTTTAATTGTAATATCTTCTTAGTTACATGAACATAAAGAATATATTCTTAAATAAACATTAGCTGTGTGGAAATTTCATGACATAAAATTGTTTACAAATAGTCTAAGTCTAAATTGCGTCATTCTGAAAAAAAAAATTAAAAATCTTTTTTAAAAATTTGGTTTAATAATAAGTTCACAATGGAATAATTGTTATATTTATTGTCCATTATATAATAATCACATCCAATTATATATAAGCATATAATTACATTACAGGCAACTCTACCACTATAAAATTTGAAAAATTGCAACAGGCCAAACTTGAAAATATTAATGTTTTTTTTATTATTAATTTTTTTAAAGAAGCAACTGAATGCCTGGAATCATTGACAAAATTCCTTTACTAACTTAACTAATAAATTTTTTATTAGAAAAAGATTAGAAAATTGTAAAGGAAAGTCAATCTTTCTTATTGCTAATTGATTGTATAGTGATTCGTTGTGAATGTAAAACAAACGTACAGGATTGAGACTCCATCGTCCAACATAAAACAATAATTGAAAGTAAGAATTTTCAAACAGCTGGCCCAATCACTTAGTAACATCAAATTTTATTTCAATAAATGTTTATCACAATGGTCCGTTCTGAGATTGAAAAATGTACGAAAAATATTTTTACTTTATGATGGGGAGTTGTGAAATTTTCAAACATCACTGACCTATTTCTGTGGGCTTAACTATCGTAATTTTTTTTCCTTTGGTCTATCTGAACTGACGTTCTAATTGTGTTTCATAGTGTATTTAAAATATCTTTTTTAAATTAAATTCTCTCTATAAAATTTTGCTATTTATGCTAAACTTTTTAAATTATTATCAGGATGCATTATTAAAAAAACAAGTTCAAATGTTGCTTTCTTGGTTCTGGATGTGATAAGACCAACGTTTCGACTCTTGTCAATAATAATATGATTCTTTATTGATGCAATATTAAACGTACAGACACTGCTTCAATAGTACAACAAATTCAATGGCAACCATCAATTACTTCCAATCACTGGCTAATTCCTCACAAATGCCTCTTCTCTGATCGTCACTACATTCGAGTACACCTCAATTAAATGTTTGACAATCACTCGACCGAG
Organism: Radix auricularia; assembly: GCA_002072015.1. Lineage (NCBI taxonomy): Eukaryota > Metazoa > Mollusca > Gastropoda > Lymnaeidae > Radix > Radix auricularia. The sequence goes on along the minus strand of MUZC01004610.1, from coordinate 120,741 downwards.
GACTAACTCTCTCGCAGTCCCCTTAGCCTGACACACACTACACACTGACCTCTACTCGCTCTGTCGCACTGCTCCGTCTCACATTATAATAAGCCCTGAACGAACTCTGCAAAGTTATGGCGATGAACACTCGTTAAGTGTTCTGTTTTCCGAGCAATTCGAACATCGCTCACAACACCTCACAACAACTCAGTGACAGTGATTCTCATACCTTGACATATTCCCCCTCTTCCGTTAGATTCTACTCACTAGTAGAATCTCACTATCAAAACAAGTCAGGGTATGGAATCACTACACATTCATTATAAATTACTATAATACATTATGGAAAAATTGACATAAATGCATGAAAACAACATAATATACCCAGCAGCCGAAAAATACAACACCAATTTTGTCATACTAAAATGACTTCAACATACTGCTGCCGCTTTCGAGGAGGAAAGCAGTCCTCAATCCGAATTACATAGTCTAAAAATATTTCATTTCAGCAACAACAAACAAAATGTACACATGTGAAGTTTTACATGTGTGTTATGACACAAGCAATAATCAATTCTGCCTATATATATACTAATATACACATAATACAATAAAGATATATATATATATATATATATACAAGGTCTCAGGGAAAAAAACCCAAGAACAACATAATTTTACAAAATATAAAGTTATCAACTCAACCAACAAAAAAAAACTTCTAGCGCTTGTCCAACTCAAGGGACCTATTAAGGAGATATCACTGCTCTCTAAATTCTCCTTACAGGACCTGTGCTATTGAGATATCTTATCTCCTTATAGCCACAGTCCTATTTGGATATAAACACAGCCCACCGCTCCTGCCACACAGGAACTTGGTTAATTGTATAACAAAAACTGCCCATCACTCCTGTTGCACAGGACGTAGTAAATAATATCCAAATCAGCTTATCTCCCCTGCCATACAGGTCTGAATAAACCTCTAGTTCATGATCCTCATCATTATTGGCATAGCACACATCTTCATTGTGTAATAATGAAAATTACCATTAACATATCTACAACATGATTATTCAAGAGTACTATATTAATATATTTGCACAGGTTGCTTTAACTGAATCTACTGGTTCCTCATATAAATTCTAAAAGATATTTATTTCAGGATTGCATCCAACATGAGGTAATCTTACAGGGATAACCACTTATCCATCTGTAACATTTCAGCATGATTGTATTTAACCCATTACAATCACTTCTATCACAATCATGTGCATCTAATAATACATACTGCCTATGGAGATAACAACTTATCTATCCATACCCACAGCTATCTTTATCATAACATAACCATCATCATATATTCATAAAAATCAGCAAAAAGTCTTCATACACAATATTTCTATCACATCATAATCTCATTGAACAATCAACATGAAAACATCTAAAAATATGAGGTCTCTATGGTTGAATTTTTCTTACACATTCAACCCAATGGCCATGAATATTATAAAACCCTCATCAATGCATGGCATCTTAATGGCACACTGTAACATTGTCCCCAAAATAATTTCTCAACCAAGACAAAGTATATTCATTGTCAAGTCCTCTTAAATTATATCTTCTCATAGCCAACAACTTGCTACAAAACCCAAAAAAATCATAGCCATTGTACTTGATGGTGGTATATTTCGTTTATCCACCATTCCTACCAGTAAACGCCCCTGGTTATCTTTATTCTGACCGCTCGTTTTCCACGCAAGCCTAGGCGGGACTTTCAACATGGCAATGCTACCTAACCCCCAACTCGTGTCAAGCGCATCTTTTTTACCGTACATGTTTGTGGCGACCCACTCATATTCACTACCACTTATCAATATTTTCAGAATGATCCCAACCATCAACAAAATCATTAGCCCTAACGGACAAGCACCCCGGTCATCTGAGTTACGGTCTCCGTAATTTGATCTAGATCTATACGGGTTGTGACGCCTATTTGAGTTTTTATCGGTCAAGTACTGGTTATCCTGGTCTGGTTATTCATGGTCCGACATGTCCCCACATAGTCACTCTCCCTGTATTCTTTTGTGAGGCCGTCTTGGTCACGAGAAAAGTTTGCCCCGCTGTCATAAACATAGTCTGTCTCTATCAAATCAACACAAAGTTCCCCTGAGGACATGTCATAATTTTGCGTGAACCCACAGCAGCGGTTCTCATTACTTTTCTCATTTTCATAATTGCCGTTGCTTTTTCCTACAATTGCTGCAGCACAATTTGCAGTTTTTACCTCATTACATTCATCCATTATCGCTGTAGTAACTTTCCCCCCTTGTGTAACTCTGCTCTGTTCTGTCTTTTCATCTATCCTAACTAACTGGTCTACCGTAAGCTTCTCATTTTGCTTATGGTCAACATGTTGATTTTTAATTGATACCTTCTTCTCTATTAGGGTTTCTTTTAATATCAAAATTTCATCATCTTTCATTATCAATTTCAGACTTAAATCATAGTTTATTTCTTCTTTTTCTTTAACGATCCTCCACATTTCAGTAATGTCCTCTCCATTACGTGCTACGTTTCTGTTTAGTTCATCAATCTCCTCTTCTTTCTGAGCCAATAATTATTCCATATATATTTTTCTCTCTCTTTTTCTTATAGTTCAATCTGTAATATCTCCAATAGTTAATCTCTTTCTACTTCAGATTTCTTTAACTATTCTGTGTCCTGCCTTATACTGGTTAGGGTTTTCTCCATTTCTATGTTCCAATTTTCGCAATCTTTTAACATTGACTTCAGATTTGTGCCGTAAATTTATCCTATTTCTATAACCTTTCTCAAATTTTCAGCATTGTCTTGTTCACTCAGTGTAGCGTTACAAGTAACATAATTCTCTATAGTCAGTTCTACAATATCCGTAGTTTCTAATATCCTGTCGTTTAGTTCTCTCTGTATTTTTTCTAATAATTCATCCTTTTCAACTAAGTGATTGTTTACTTGGGCTATTTTTATTTTTAACTTCTGTGACTCCATGTCATTTTCATCAAGCTCTGTATTGTGCTCTTTGCATTATTTTTTAGGGCGTTAATCTACTTTGGGCACAGCACCATATTGCCTCTAGCTCACTCAATGTATCTTTTGGTTTCTCTAGTGCTATTTCCACAATTTTTTCTTTTTGTTCAGTTTTTCGAGAATCTATTTTTATTTTTTTACTTCCCATATATTTCTTTCTAGTAGCTTCTATTTCTAGCAATTATAATTTATGTTCATTCACTTTCTGTCTTATTAACTCCTCACGTGCTCTCTGACTTTCGTTATAGTCTCTCTGTTCCCTTAATTTTTCTTGTTCATACTCTTTCTGTTTCTCTTCATACTCTCTGTTTCTCTTCATACTCTCTCTGTTTCTCTTCATACTCTCTCTGTTTCTCTTCATACTCTCTCTGTTTCTCTTCATACTCTTTCTGATCCCTTAATCTTTCTTTTAAATATTCTTTCTGTTTTCTTACTTTTTCTTCTGCTTGAAATTCTTTCCATTTAGCCCTTACATATTCATTTAAATTCTCTTCCTTAAGTGTAAGTTTTACCCCTGCTTTTCTAAATAACTCAATTTTTTCGTCCATGTTTACCCCTTTACACTGACATCTTATTTCTATAACCTACTATTTTACGAGGACAAAGTGGTTGTAGGAAAAAAAATCTAAACATCGATCTTCTAGTTAACAATACTCTCAAGCTTAACAATCATGAAAAAAAATTATTTGTACTTGCCTTCATTGATAGAATTATTACATATACTTTCACATATATGAGAAAATCGCAACATATTTGTCCATGAATTAAACTTAACATGTTCTTGTCCACACTTTTCCTGGTTGAACATCTGCGGATACGGGACTCTTTACACCCGACGACACCTGGATATTGGACAGCAACGACGAGGCGGATGCCTCTTTCACGGTCAGCACTGTCACCACCAACAACTTTGACACTGGGCAGCAACGAGGAGGCGTATGCCTCTCTCAAGGACAGGACTGTCCCGACACACACTAGATACTGGAAAGCAGGAGGAGGCGGATGCCTCTCTAACGTATAGGACTTCACCGACACCACCATAGATATTTGACAGCAACGAGGAGGCGGGTACCTCTCTGACGGACAGGACTGTCACCGACCGCACACTGGACCTGATGACTGCGGCCAAAACCTCGATGTTCGACAAAACTGTCTCACCTTAGATGACAAGAGTCTCCAAAAGTCCCCTAACGTTGCCCCACTGTTGCGTTCTGGGTTCTGGATATAATAAGACCAACGTCTCAACTCTTGTCAATAATAATATGATTCTTTATTGATGCAATATTAAACGTACAGACAATGCTTCAATAGTACAACAAAGTCAATGACAGCCATCAATTACTTCCAATCACAGACTAATTCCTCACAAGTCCCTCTTCTCTGGTCGTCAATACATTCTAGCACACCTCGATAAAATGTTTGACAATCGCTCGACCGAGGATAACTCTCTCGAAGTCCCTGTAGCCCGACAAACACTACACACTGACCTCTACTCGCTCTGTCGCACTGCTCCGTCTCACACTATAATAAGCCCTGAACGAACTCTGCAAAGTTATGGCGATGAACACTCGTTAAGTGTTCTGTTTTCCGAGCAATTCGAACATCGCTCACAACACCTCACAACTCAGTGACAGTGATTCTCATACCTTGACACCAAACAACGAATGTTTCTCTGAATATCAAATTCTGATATTATCCAGCGATATACGAGTCGTGAAAAAACCGTAACATTTATTCCTTGCAATGATCTTACCAAATAAACCAATAATAGGTGGGAGTTGATATCCTGAAACAGTATTATTAATATAATTGTGTTTATAAATTTGAAGAGATATCCGGCATCCTTCCGTCTCGCGAGACGATGGTGCATCACCGTTGGGTTGGGTTGCATTTCCTCGAGTGACTGTGCAGTCCTATCCTTGAGTGACTGTCTTTGCCACAGTTTTTACACACGAGTTCTGTGCTTCCAAATGTTTTGGCCTTTCTCCTAGCTCTTCTGTCTGCAGCCTCCTCCATTCTTCGCTCCTCTGCTACTATGACGCCCTCTTTGACAACTGTGCGCCACGTAGATCGGTCTTCTGCCTTACACTCCCAGTCACTTGTATGTATTTTGGCTGCTTTCATGTCCCTTTGACAGACATCTTTAAATCGCAAGCGTGGGCGACCTGTTTTCCTCTTTCCTGAAGCAAGTTCACCATATAGGAGGTCCTTCGGGATGCGGCCGGGGCTCATTCTTTTGACATGTCCTAGCCACCTCAGGCGTCTTTCACTAAGAATTGAGAACATGCTTTGGGTATTGGCACGCGTTAGTACCTCACTATTAGGCACTTTTTCTTGCCATTTAATACCAAGGATGCGGCGCAAGCATCTCAAATGGAAGCTGTTAAGCTTACGCTCTTGTGATGTATAAGTGGTCCATGTCTCGCTCCCATATAGTAGTGTACTGATGACACAGGCTCGATAGACGCACAGTTTGGTTTTCTCCGTTAGCTTGGTGTTTTGCCAGACCCGCTTATTTAGTTTAGCCATTGTTGCGGCTGCCTTGCCAATTCTGCTGTTTATTTCTTCTTCAATGGACAGTGTATTGGAGACCTTGGATCCCAAGTAGGTGAAGCTGTCCACAACCTCCAAGTTTTCATTATCGATATTTATGGTAGGAGGAGGTCGAGTGTCTTGGGCCATGATGTTTGTCTTTTTCAAGCTGATTTGCAGACCAAATTCTTTGCAGGCATTGGAGAAGCTTGACACGAGTTGTTGCAAACCAGATTCTGTATGTGCTGTTAGTGCCGCATCATCCGCAAATAGTAGCTCTCGAATTAGGACATCCGTCGTTTTGGTCTTGGCTCGGAGGCGGGCAGTGTTGAAAAGTCCTCCATCAGCTCTGGTATGTAACCAGATTCCCTCACTGCTATCCTTGAATGCGTATCGAAGAAGTACAGAGAAGAATATTGCGAAGAGTGTTGGTGCGAGTACACAACCTTGTTTAACTCCGCTGCTGACAGGGAAGGCCTCTGACTTAGCTCCATCGAACTGTACTGTGCCAAGCATATTTTCATGGAACTGTCTGATGATGGCAAGTAGGTGAGGGGGACATCCAATTTTTGCCAGTATTTGGAATAGCCCGTTGCGACTGACTAAGTCGAAGGCTTTTGTAAGGTCCACAAATGCAATGTATAGTGGCATCTGCTGCTCTCTGCATTTTTCCTGGAGCTGTCGTATGGAGAACACCATGTCTATGGTAGACCGACCGGACCGGAAACCACACTGAGATTCTGGATAGACGCGGGATGCTAGGCTTTGTAAACGTTTTAGTATAACGCGGGCAAAGGTCTTTCCTACAATACTAAGGAGTGAAATGCCGCGATAATTATTGCAATCACTCCTATCACCTTTGTTTTTATATAGTGTCACTATATTTGCATCCTTTAGGTCTTGGGGGATGTAGCCCTGTTCCCAGCAGAGGGACAGAATCTCGTGCAATGGTTGGAGTAAAGCTGTCTTGCCACTCTTTAGAACCTCTGGTGGTATTCCATCATTCCCAGGCGCTTTTCCACAAGCTAGACTGTCAATTGCTTTGCTCAGCTCTTCCTGTGTGGGCACGACATCAAGTTCTTCCATGAGTGGCATATCTGGGATGTCATCTAGAGCGGTGCTGGAGACTGTGGTAACTGTTGAATACAATTCCAGATAATGCTCAACCCACCGTTTTAGCTGTGCTGCCTGGTCTTGAATAATTTCTCCATTTTTGGACTTTAGGGGAGCAGCTTTTGACGTCAAGGGGCCCGTTGCCTTTTTGATGTTTTCGTACATGACTTTTGCATTGCCCATGTCTGCAGCTGATTGTATACTGGAACAGAGCTTAAGCCAGTAGGTATTGACACATTTACGTGCAACCTTTTGGGCAAGTGACTTAGCTGTTTTAAAGCATGCAAATTGTCAGGTGTAGGATTTTCCTTGTAAGCCATAAGAGCTTTCCTTTTTGCTTCATCTCGTCCCAATGTTCATCAAACCAGTCCGTGTTTTTGTGAGATTTTTTGCCACAGGCTTGTACTGCGGATGTATAGATTGTGTCTCTCAGTTGTGTCCATTTGGAGTCAATGGTGACGCTTGGGGACATCTTTGAGAGACTTTCCTTCACCTTGTCTTTGAACAGCTGCGCTATCGCAGGGTCTTTCATGCAGGAGGTATTGATGCGTGGACTTCCGTTTTTCTTTGTGTGGTACGAGTTTTTCCTCATTATTCGTACTTTGCTGGCGACAAGGGAATGATCCGTGTCACAGTCGGCACTGTGATAGCTGCGAGTGAGTAGGACGCTAGCTAGTTGTGCACGCCTGGTGATAATGAGGTCCAGCTGGTGCCATTGGTGGGATCGAGGGTGTCTCCAAGATACTTGATGTATATCCTTGCACTTGAAGAAAGTGTTGGTCACACACAAGCCTCGTGAGCAGCACAATTCCAGAAGCCTTTGTCCATTTTCATTTAACTTTCCTCTTCCAAATAGTCCAAGGCAGGTGGGCCAGGCTTCGTGGTCGCTCCCCACTCTAGCATTGAAATCTCCTAGGAGATAGATTGCCTCGTCTTTGTGGATGCCAGTTATTGCCTGGTCTAACGCTCCATAGAACTGGTCCTTCTCTTCCGGAGTTGAATAGAGTGTTGGGGCATACACACTAAGAATGTTTGCTGGGCCCGCAGTTGTTCTGAGTCTTAGAGTGAGGATCCTCTCCGTGCCTGATGACGGTGGTTCAATGGATGGTAGAAGAGTGTTTTTAACAGCGAAACCCACACCATGCTGTCTAGGTTCGTCTTTTGGTCTGCCTTGCCAGAAGAAGGTGTAATTGGCCTCTGGGAGCCTGGTCATGCTATGTCAATCTTTAGCCTTTTAAGTTCTCTATCGATTATTCCTGTCTTGCGTGTGTCGTTTATGGACTGCAGATCATCAGTGATGCCGGGACACATAGTCCTCAGTGGAGAAGGCAGGCCATGACGGGATAGCACCTATTTGACTGGGGGCTGCCCAGTTTGAGGCGGGCGGTAGCTGTCCAGTGAGACATTGGTAGTCTCTCCCACCGTCGGAAGCAGCCCCTGGCGCCTATACATAAGACTTATAAGACATAAGTCTTATGTATAGACCGCCTGTAGGTGCTCCAATTCCTGATTTTCTTTCAGGGTTTACTCCCTTAGCCTTTCCCGCAAAGCAGGTATAGCCGCAAGGCAGCGGAGGATTTGTATTCGGAGTTTCCTTCTCCTAGATGAACTACCAGCCAAGGTTTTAACGAGCATCATCTACCCGTAGGGGTGCCAGAACCGGGGTTTGAACCCGTGACCGATTTTTATTTTAGAATTAGCGCACTTTGACCACCGCGCCCCCATGAAGAGATATCAAGTCGCAATCGATATCAACAACTCAAAACATAATACGGTGAGGACAAATAATGATGTCAGCAGTTAATTGATCTCCCCTCTAGGTAACGTGACTAGGCTTAGATCGATGGAGGAACAAATAGGTAAGTGAAATACTAAATTTTTCCGTAGGACATAAGTGATAATTTAGTGAATCACTTAGTGAAAATGATTTTAAAAAGTACTAAAATGTGTTTCCAGCTTGAAATACTTTGCTTGATCAAGCCAGGGGAACCAACAAACTATCAGACATTTATAAATGTTGTTGTTCTCACTGTAACCTTAGATATTTCCTCTTATTTCCTTGATCCTGTGTAATTGTCTGTTGTCGTTGTTTTTCTTTTCTTTTTATTTTTACATTAATAATAATTTATCATATCGTATGTTTTAAAAATATCAATATTTACTTATGTAAGTAGGTCATATTATATTGATTGTACTTAAGACGACATTAGCCAGAACGTCTACTGATGTGTTAGTTTGAAATAAAAAGCTATTAATTTACTGTTCTCATTACGCAATTTGTTTGTGTATTTTGTATTTTGTTTAAAAGCTTTATCGTAGTTGTGTTCTATATAATATATTTAAATCATACAGAGAAACAAACAAATGTAGATATCAGATCACGATGAAATTTTAGGAATTTGTTGAGTAAGCTTTCGAAATGGTTTGTGTTATAAAGAACAATTTGAAAATTGACCCTTCAGGAGGGGGGGGGGCCGGATACCCTAATTAAAAAAAATATATATATATATATATATTTTAGGAGCTGTATACAAATTAGTTTAATTCTAGCTTCTGTTAAAATGAATGGATTGAGCAAACTCAGTGCATACATATTTTATATCCCATTTTAAAATACTATACTGCGTTGAAGCCCCAATTTCAATTTCTTTGGCCAAGACACACAAATCTTTATTTTTGTAAGCATTTTGTTTCCATTATGATTTTTATCGACCAGAAAAGATATTGAAAAATATATCAATTATGATTCAGATTAAAATAAACAGGTATTTTAAAGTTAATCTCTTGCACCGATTTGAGCTGCGGGCCCTTGATGTCGTTTTAGTCTATATGAGGTATATAACAAATATTTAAGCATTAAAGATATGAAAATGGATGGATCTTAACCAACCTTGGAGTGTAATGATCTGATAGCCCATATTAAAATTATAAGGGACATTAAAACTCAAATTTTAGCCATTTTATCTAAGGGCCCTGATTGTCTTTTCGTAAACGTTTAAGATTTTATTCAAAAAAACAAATTACACAGACTATTTGTGTAAGGAAACAATAAATTAAAGCTTTATTATCAACTAATACAAATAAAAAAGCTTTATGCAGTCCCATTTTGTAAGATTTTATTCACCATTCTGTGTTATGATCTAAACTCTAAACAATTAGAGATAGTATATGAAATATGATCCTAATAGAAAATCCTTTTTTTAGTTGAACCTTTCGGGCCAGGGGGCTCTTAATGTCATGTTTTACTTATGTCTATATATGCTGTGTTTGCGTGGAGCACATAGAAACATCAACAGATAACGATCTACACGTTTGTCTACCTTGAGCAGAGGTCAATAAATCTCAAGCAAACATTTCCGTCGTCCAACTGTTCACAGGTCACATTCTACAGTGCCTTGAAGACTATGTTGTAAGGGTATCATGTAGCATCCCATAACCATACCAAATATTGAATAATATGTTGTAAGGGTATCATGGAGCAGAACATAATCATACCAAATATTGAAGACTATGTTGTAAGGGTATCATGTAGCATCCCATAACCATACCAAATATTGAATAATATGTTGTAACAGTATCATGTAGCAGAACATAATCATACCAAATATTGAAGAATATGTTGTAAGGGTATCATATAGCATCCCATAACCATACCAAATATTGAAAAATATGTTGTAAGGGTATCATGTAGCAGTACATAACCATACCAAATATTGTTTGTAATTACCATGTGATATAAAAAGGCTTTCAAATTGGCCATTTCAAAAAAATAAATTTTATATGTTACAGACGCTCCTTCTGTACAGAAGATTATTGCGAAAAATAGTTCTTTTGTTTTTTGTTTTTTTTTATTTGGAAATTCACGAAGCAAAATAAAGAGCTGTCTTACTAAACTTTGCAATACTATTTCTATAAACTCACTGTTTCGTTAAATAATAATAATAATAATAATAATTAGAAAATTCAAACATTATGTAAAATGCAACGACAAAATTTTATTTTTAATATATAAAAAATATTTTTTTTTAAAAATCTTAATAAAAATCTAATTACATTACAATTTATTTTTAAAACATTCATGTTATTTATTTTAAAACCTCATTGAAAACAATCTCACTCTCTCCTTATATCAGACGCCCTAACCTCTAGAAATCTGCGAATCACATGATTAATATCTTCTTTTTAAAGTTATACTTTTATTTTAATGTTTAAATTGTCATAAAACTACTTTGTGATTTTATCTGGCCAATAAAAAGTGGAGAGTAAATTAAAGCAACACTCTTACATCTTAATAAACAGCCAACCACTGATCATTAACACAGATATTAACATCAACGTATTGTGTTTAGTAAGATGTGCTCCATTTTTCTTAGTAGTTGTCTCCGGAACTTTGACAGTTGGAGTTACGACCCCACATCCAGCCCCGTTTGTTATTTTGGTTGGCGTGTCAATACTAGGCTTAGCGTCACTTGCTATAGTAGAAGTTGGGCATGAAGTTGTTTTCAGAGATGTAGAGCTAGACGTAAAAACTGTTGTGATTGTTGTAGACTCAATGTTGCTCTGAGAAGCTGTTCCATCAGTTGAGCTTGACGAAGCCGTGGTACTTCCAGTTGTGGGAACATCTTCCAAGGCAGAAAAAAAGAAAACATGTTAGTTTTGGACGTATTTCTTATTTTCTTGAAATGCCTACGCACAACATAACTAGAAGAACTAAAAACGGTTAAGGGGTTTAACCACATCAATTAAATGAAATATTACATCAGTAAAATATCAAATGAGATATTACATCAGTAAACATATCAAATAAAATATTACATCAGTAAACATATCAAATGAAATATTACATCAGTAAATATATCAAATAAAATATTACATCAGTAAACATATCAAATGAAATATTACATCAGTAAACATATCAATGAAATATTACATCAATAAACATATCAAATGAAATATTACATCAGTAAACATATCAAATGAAATTTACTAAATCACGTCCCACAGCGTTACATGCTTTATTATTATTATTGTAATACAATTACTTTTTGTGATTCCTTTTATTTCACTTCAACGGATATATGCGCGCCATTCTGATGGAACTAATTCATTTTTGCATATGATGGGGGCACAAAATGGGACTCGAATATGTCGACATTCATTAAGTATTGAAAGCTGCCTTTATTTATAAATAAATAAAGATTATTTTAATTTCAACCACATTTAAAAGTGTTAATGGTAGAAATATGTAAGAATCAACTCTAAGTATATATTGCCGGAATTTATTGAATACACATTTTTAATTTAATTTAAATTTTTATTTGTGTGTGTGTATTTTTTTTATTCTTTAGAATATTTTTTTTTCTCGTCGAGTGATATATACATAGTTGACACGACGCATTTCGTTGGTATTTTGTATATATGATGATTTTATTTTCATTACTACTCAAATTTTATAGAGTTTTAAAACACATTTTAAGTATTAATGTAGCGTAAGATGGTACCTATCTCCATACAAAGAAAGGAAAATTCACTATCGCATTCGTCATCCCATAGCCTACTGGTGGTGCGCAATTCAACTAAGATGTTCGCACAATTTTCTCCGGAATCATTCGATGGTTGACCATATTTTGTCTCCCACAAACCGAACAACTCTGTGGCCACAGTACCGTCGGCCTCCCACAACCAGGTCCCCTCTACAGCGTTGTCATTAGCACCAATCCACACTTGTTCTCCTGCAAGGTCAATACGGTAAAGTAATGAAAGCTGGTTCAATTTTCATTCTTGATATATATTATAATGTAAACCTATAGTTTAAATGTGAAAAAGTACAAACATAATAAATAAAAAATGGTGCTGCAAAACAATGTTTAGTAAGAATAACTTTTGAAAACTTAGTTTGCTTATGTCTGAATATACATTTTAAAAAAATAACTTTATTTCAGTGGCGTAGCTAGAGCTTTTGCCGCCCGGGGCGGATTCCAATATGCCGCCCTTTTAGGAGACACCCAAAAATGACGTCACTCACGGGGGGGGGGGGAAAGGAGAGTCACACATGTGACGTCATTCAAAACGCGCAACTCAAAATAAAATTTCCACTTAAATATATAATTACCAACACTTAATTTAATGATGTTTTACGTGGTTTCACGCGTACTATGATATTAGAGTGAGTGCAGCATTACACTAAAAAACATTTAAATGACCACCAATAAAAAATGATTTAAAACATGCACATTTCAAAAAAGAAAATACGCCGTTTATGCAGGGAGGGGGGCTTTGTGACGTCACATTGAGGAAGGGGTCTAAGTTTTCGTTTCGTAACTTCGTGTGACGAGGGGGCTGTGGGTAAAAAATCAGCCAAAATCACATGACGTCATTTATGGACGGCCCCTTAAGTCAATCAAATGATGGTTTTTATAAATTAATAAACATGAATAAATAATTGTAATTGAAACGATGCACATTGTATGAGGTGGGGGAGAATTTTACCAGAGCTTGCCCTATTTATGTAATTATTAAATAAAAGGGGTCTCTCATGAGATGATTTACCTATAAATACGCATTTATAAAAATACAAGATAATTGTTTTGAGGGCCACAAGAAAGTTATTGTGGTCGTAGTTCCCCCCCCCCACCAACCCTCAAATGAGACAAAACATTCTCCAAATGCATGCCTCAAAACATGTACAATTATTATGCTTTTATTTTTAAATAGATGTTGCTGTTTTTTTTGTTTTTTTTATTTTTTTATTTTTTAAATTTTTTTTATTAATAAACAAAGACATTTTATACATCAGTGAGTAAACACATTTCTTATTATTTATACATTTACTTACTTACCTAGCTCCCATAGCAGAAAAATCGTGTATTATGTTATCAAATTTAAATTATTGGTAATATCTTATTCTATGGACAATATTGCAAGATTTTGTAGTCTTAAAAAAATATCGTGGAGCGAATATAATTTCTTCTTCAACTAGATACATTGATAGCAATTGTTGAAAAAACTCTTAGCCAAATAGTAATTTTGGGTAAAGAATTTTCCAATCTATACTGTTGAATATATTTTAATAGATCAAAGGGGATTTCCCCCCGTTTTTTTAACATAATGCCTCTTCTTGTAGTGTGGGTACAGCCGGGGCTGGTTTAGGCTACTGCAACCTATGCAGTCGGAGTGGACCCCGCGCTTTCATAGGTCCCAGTTATCTTAATTTATACTAATAATCCTCATTAATACATTATCACTACCCGAAATGGGCCCCGCGCAATCCTTTTCGCATACTAAGCTACGTAGCGCCCTGCAAATGCTTAGACCGCCCTGTGGAATGCCATAAAAACCTGGATCCTTTCTCTTTCAATATCGAAAAATTCTTTATCATTGTAAATTTTAAAAAATCGTTTGAATTAAATTATTCATTTAGGAGGTTAAATGGTATTATACACGAATATTTCTTTGCAAGGACACGTAACTCATCAGCGCGATCTTTTATTTTCTTTTTATAATTACATCTATGGATAAAAACACTTCTCATTGTACTTCTTGCTCGAAAAATAGAACAACGTCTACTGAATTTTCCCCACTCATATTTGTCTCCTTATAACCCGGTGCTCAATTGATATCTCCAACTCTCTGTAACAGCGTTCTGTATTAGTACAATAAAAATATCTTTGTTCCGTTAAATATGTTTGCATTAATTTAAAACAGATACGAAGTCACATAAATTGAGATAACATAGAAAAGAAAAAGATTTTATTGAACTGAGTAAAATTCCAGCATCTGATCTCGTTTTACTAAATACTTCAGATCTCAATTTTTCATAAGTTACCTTACAATAACTTTATGAAACCTGAAAAGAAATATAAGTTACGCAAAAATTGTCATGGCGATATTAATGTTACATATTTTCGAGCAAGCAGTGATTTGTTTGTTTGTTTGTTTGTTGTTCTTTTTTTTTTTTGTTTTTTTTCAGTTTTTTTTTAAAAAGCGCCATCGGTGACTTATACTACTAAATTTTTCACCTTACCTTTTTGAGCAAATTTACATTTTTAAACATTTTTGCGTTAGTTATGACAACCACTGTGTAATAAAACAAATGTTGCTCGAATCCGTTAATTAAGACTCAAAATTAAGAATATTTTTGTTTCATCTTGGTTTTCCCCCATTAAAAGAGAAAGTTATTTTTCGGAAATGGCTTAGATTTTCAAAAGCCCACAAAAGCCGCCCTTTGAATGAGTGCCGCCTGGGGCGGACCGCCCCCTCCGCCCCCCCTAGCTACGCCACTGCTTTATTTATTACTAAACAATATGTACCTTTAAAAAAAGTAAATGTTCTTAACAATTTAAATTGTTGAAGTAATTTGAATTTATCAAGTTTACACGCTTAAGATGTGTTAACAATCTTGACAGACAATGCTATTTGACATTAGTCTAGTAATTCTGACAATAAATTAGACAGAGCAAAGGCCCTCCTTCAAAACCCGGCCGCATTTTAATATGGGTAGAAATATTAAGGATGGAATTTATTTATATACAAATGTAATAACCCATAATTTTCATGTTCATAAATGTCTAATTTTTAACAACATTGATGCAAAAATCAAACATATTTTAAAGCAGATTAATTAGTAAGTTCCTTTTAAAAGTTAGTTTTTAAGTAGGTCTAAAATAATTATATTTATATATA
>MUZC01004610.1:78638-100767 GCA_002072015.1 Radix auricularia | reverse complement strand
TATATATATATATATACATACATATTATAGTATGGGCCTAAGGATGTCCGTCAGTGTGTGTGAAGTCGCTATGCCCCGCAGCTCTTGATTACTTTTTCAAAAATTGAAAATATAGACGTAAAATCATAATGATTTTGGTTTTGAGATTAACAGAGCTTGTGGTTTTGCGCGCCGTAAAAGAAAATGTTGTGGCGTCATAAAGCTTTTTATTATTCTATATTGTTTTTTTTTAGGTTACTTTTTATGTTGATAATCCGAGTGTGTGAATAAGCATGTGTGCGAGTGTGTTCATGTGTGTGTGTGTGTGTCTGTGTGTGCGTGTGACTGTTTGTTTGTATTAGTTGTGAAATAACTATGTATTTCATAGATTGCTAACGGTGAAATTAAATATTGAAGAAGACGTTACCAGATAATGGTTTACGTATAGTTAAAATTATGCAATGGATTATGAAAAATTCCGTCAATTTTATGAACACAAGTTTCTGCCGAAGCATTCTTCGTAGGTGCTTGATTAAAAGAAAAATGGAAGTCATTGAATGTTACTTAAAAACTGTTAATGAGAAGATCACTCGCCAATCATTTTTTCAGAGACTGTTTTACTTTATGTTCCATTTTAGAAGAAATTAGCCCTTGCGCAATAAATGGACGATTACTGGCATGAATTGCCACAATGGAAAACAAACACTGAAAAGAACGTATAGTCGCTATTGAAATTGCATTATTTTTGGTTATAATATGTAATTGGGTAAGATTGAGGCTAATTGGCGCATATTTATTTTTAAAGGAATTGGAACCTTTTTAAAAATTTAAATTGTATTTTACAATAATAAATTCACACAAAGATGGGTCGAACTAATTTCTCTTAGTGACTGTTACATAACAATAGAAATAAATGTGAAGAAATTATTTAACTTCAGACGAAATATCAATTTTACATTTTATTCATCTACGTTTATAATCGGATGGAGGCAAATTTTATACGGGCTTATAACAAGTCAAAATTACAGAAAATGAAATTTCATAATAGAAAAATTAACACGGAACCGATTTTGAAGCATTTATCAAGTGATTTCTCATAAAACAATTGCAAATATAGGTTAAGAGGAAGATGTATTTCTCTGAGGTGCTTACTGCTTACTTAATACAAGTAAGTGTTTTGGATCGATTTCATTATAAACTGACATTAAGGAAATTCGTATTAAAAGTAAAAGCTCAGGGATTTTGAATAATAAAATGGTACGTTTATAAGCGTTTATACACTGTTGTTAAAGTGGGGTTAAATAGCGGAATTGTAATTTTTATAAAGAGGGGCAACTTTGTGAACTATTTGAAGGGTGCTTTTCATTTCTTGGATCATGCGTTTATAATATTGCCGAGCCATGAGTGGCACTATTTCTTTGCCACTGATAATATCCTTTTTGCAAAGAATAAGAAAGCCAGCAGTGTATAATTTTAACCCAAATCTTGCAATTTGACGTGTTTTTTTAAACAAATAGACAATTTTCAAAAATCTTCCAAAATCCTACACATCCCAATCACATAAAAATTAAACAGCTCAATAAAAATAAATCTAATTGCCCTAAATAAAGGTCATGCATAAAGTGTAAAGGAATGGATGTTGAGGATTAATTGGTAAATGAATGAAAAAGCTTACGTTAGAAAAGACATATTGCTAGAATAATGCAATATTATGGTACGTGCTTTGGTTAAAATTGTAGAGTTTTCTATTAGGTCAAGTTTTTGTGTGGGGGGGTGGGGCTATGTGCGTATGTGTGTGTGATTTGGTTATTTCTATGTCTGCAAATTTTGCGCCTCTAACATGACAACCAGTATTTATCTTCTTAAATTACTCATATTTGTTTGATTTTACGTCTCATAATTGTAATTATTTATCGGAAAAATTATATTGCAAGCTGGTATGATTTTTTGACAAATCAGTGAACTTTATGCAGGCAAATAACAACATAAAATCCCTGAAAATATTTTAAAAAAGAAAGAATTACGGACACTTCGACTCCGGCCGGTTCAACCCTGCCAGTTCGACCACAAGACGTTTCGTCCCCAGGAGGTTTCGATATCAGTCTGTTCGACCACGGACGGTTCGACCCCGGGTGATTCGATCTAGGACAGTTAGACCAAGGACGTTTCGACCCTAGGGTGTTTTGACAACGACGTTTCGACCACTTTCTATCTACACCGTAGAAATTTATTATTATTTTGTGTATATATACTTTTAAAATTTAGTTTTTGGTATAAAAATAATTAAGCATACAATTATTATGCAATAAAAATTAAATTCAGTTTGAAATAGTTATTTGTAACGTTTAATTTACGATGATTTGAAAAAGAACGTACACGTATAACCAGTCAACATTCATCATACATTCATGATTGTGAAAATTGCGCGATTCAAAACCTATCTAAATCCAACTCCAAACCCAATCCGATGTAACCGGGCAATTAAAAGGCAATGTGATATTTTCGTCCTTTCTAAAGTTGCCTACATTCTCGTTGCAACCCCCACATCACTTTATTTACCTTATCCATAACCTTCACCAGCACACGACGTGACGTGGTGGTCACTGAGTCGGCCTTTGTAACATTTTTAAAAATACTGAAATTTTGGACGTCTTATTAAAAGAAGTATTTCTGCGAGTGAGTTCTTCACGTGCTAAGGAATTCAAGAAGTAAATTGAAAGGCGCCCGTTTGTAATGATTCCAACGCCTGTGAGGTGCATTTTTCAGCTTATCGACATTTTAAAAAAAAAAGCATTTATTTTTTTAATCACTGCGAAAATCTTTGACCTACTTAAATACATTTTTTGTATTTCTTGGTGCAGGGCTTAGTGGCCCAATTGTTGAGTGGTGCTCTAATCTCCACGCACCCAGTGGAGACGGCAGGCAATGACGGGATAGCACCTATTTGACTGGGGGCTGCCCAGTTTAAGGCGGGCGGTAGCTGTCCAGTGAGACATTGGTAGTCTCTCCAACCGACGGAAGCAGCCCCTGGCGCCTAGCTCTACGTCAAATGAGCTTTGGCTTATAACTGGTAACTGCTGCTTCCCGTGTTTTTTGTCGACACCTTTAAAAGAGGAAAATTAAATGAAAATGGACAGAGGATCCTGGAATTGTGCTGCTCACGAGGCTTGTTGCGACCAACACTTTTTTAAAGTGCAAGGATATACATCAAGTATCTTGGAGACACCCTCGATCCCGCCAATGGCAGCAGCTGGACCTCATTATCACCCCTCGTGCACAAATAGCTAGCGTCCTACTAACTCGCACCTATCACAGTACCGATTGTGACACGGATCATTCCCTTGTCGCCAGCAAAGTAAGAATAATGAGGAAAATATCGTACCACAACCAAGAAAAAGGAAAGTCCATGCATCCATACCTCCTGCATGAAAGACCCTGCGATAACGCAGCTGTTCACTGACAAGATGATGGAAAGTCTCTCAAAAGCCACTCCATGCGTCACCATTGACTCCAAATGGACGCATCTATGAGATACAATCTATACAACCGCAATACAAGCCTTTGGCACAAAATCTCACAAAAACACGGATTTGTTTGATGAACATTGGGACGAGATGAAATTGTCACTGAAGCTAAAAGGAAAACTCTTATGGCTTACAAGGAAAAGCCTACACCCGACAGGTTGCATGCCTTAAAATCAGCCAAACAACTTGCCCAAAAGGTTGCACGTAAATGTGTCAATACCTACTGGCTTAAACTCTGTTCCAGTATACAATCAGCTGCAGACATGGGCAATGCAAAAGTCATGTACGCAAAACATCAAGAAGGCAACTGGGTCCTTAACGTCCAAAATTGCTCCCTTAAAGTCCAAAGTGGAGAAATCATCTAAGACCAGGCAGCACTGCTAAAAAGGTGGGTTGAGCATTATCTTGAATTGTATTCAACAGTTACCACAGTCTCCAGCACCGCTCTGAATGACATCTCAGATATGCCACTCATGGAAATTTGATGTCGTGCTCACACAGGAAAAGCTGAGAAAAGCAATTGACAGCCTAGTTTGTGGAAAAGCGCCTGGAACTGATGTAATACCACCAGAGGTCCTAAATAGTGGCAAGACAGCTTTACTCTAACCATTGCGCTAGGTTATGTCCCTCTGCTGGGAACAGGGCTACATCATTCAAGACCTAAAGGATGCAAATATAGTGACACTATATAAAACAAAGGTGATAGGAGCGATTGCAATAATTATCGAAGCATTTCACTCTTTAGTATTGTAGGAAAGGCATTAGCCCGTGACATACTAACACGTGTACAGAGCCTAGCAGACCGTGTCTATCCAGAATCGCAGTGCGGTTTCCGGGCCGGTCGGTCTACCATAGACATGGTTTTCTCCATACGACAGCTCCATGAAAAATGCAGAGCGCAGCAGATGCCACTATACATTGCCTTAGTGGACCTATACAAAAGGCTTCGACTTCGTCAGTCACAACGGGCTATTCCAAATACTGGCAAAAATCGGCTGTTCCCCTCACCTACTTGTCTTCATTAGACAGTTTCATGAAAATATGCTAGGCACAGTGCATTTCGATGGAGCTAAGCCAGAGGCCTTTCAAGTCAGCAGCGGAGTTAAACAAGGTTGTGTACTCGCACCAACACTCGCAGTATTCTTTTCTGTACTTCTTCGATATGCATTCAAGGATAGCAGTGAGGGAATCTGGTTACACACCAGAGCTGATGGAGGAATTTTCAACACTGCCCGAATCTGAGCCAAGACCAAAACGACAGATGTCCTAATTCGAGAGTTACTTTTTGCGGATGATGCGGCACTAACAGCATAAACAGAATCTGGATAGCAACAACTCGTGTCAAGCTTCTCCAATGTCTGCAAAGAATTTGGTCTGCAAATCAGCTTGACAAAGACAAACATCATGGCCCAAAACACTCGACCTCCTCCGACCATAAGTATCGATAATGAAAACTTGGAGGTTGTGGACAGATTCACCTACTTGGGGTCCAAGGTCTACAATACACTGTCCATTGAAGAAGAAATAAACAGCAGAATTGGCAAGGCAGATGCAACAATGGATAAACTATATAAGCGGGTCTGGCAAAACACCAAGCTAACGGAGAAAACCAAACTGTGCGTCTATCGAGCCTGTGTCATCAGTACACTACTATATGGGAGCGAGACATGGACAACTTATACATCTCAAGAGCGTAAGCTTAATAGCTTACATTTTATATGCCTGTGTCGCACCCTTGGTATTAAGTGGCAAGACAAAGTGCCTAATAGTGAGGTCCTAACACGTGTCAATACCCAAAGCCTGTTCACAATTCTTAGTGAAAGACGCCTGAGGTGGCTAGAACATATTAAAAGAATGAGCCCCGGCCGCATCCCGAAGGACCTCCTATATGCTGAACTTGCTTCAGGAAAGTGGGAAACAGGTCGCCAACGCTTGCGATTTAAAGATGTCTGTCAAAGGAACATGAAAGCAGCCAAAATACATACAAGTGACTGGGAATGTAAGGCAGAAGACCGATCTACTTGGCGCACAGTTATCAAAGATGGCGTCATAGTAGCCGAGAAGCGAAGAATGGAGGAGGCTGCAGACAGAAAGGCTAGGAGAAAGGCCAAAACATTTGGAAGCACAGAACTCGTGTGTAAAAACTGTTGTGAAAACTGTCACTCAAGGATAGGACTGCACAGCCACTCGAGAAAATGCAACCCAGCCCAAAGGTGATGCACCATCGTCTCGTTAGACGGAAGGATGCCGAGAACTTAAATATATACATCTTTAAAACCCAATTTAACTTAGGTTCTTTTTAAGTGTGTTTGGGATAGGAGATGAAATTCTGTTTTCCTTTTCTATTTCATAATTAACCAAAAATTAATTAAAAATAATTATAGTAATAAAATAACACATTATAAATGAAAAAATATCAGTTTAGAAACAAAAGGGTCGAAACCTAAGGGGTCGAAACGCCTTAGTGTCAAAAAGGCACGTGGTGGAACTGTCGGAGATCGAATCGCCTGGGTCGAATCAACCGGGGTTGAACCGTCCGTGGTCGAACCGACCGGGGCCGAAAAGATCTGGGGATGAAACATCCTGTGGTCGAACTGCCAGGGTCAAATTGTCCAGGGTCGAACCGTCCTTGGTCGAACCGTCCGGGGTCGAATCGTCCGAGGTCGAAGTGTCCTAACACCAAATAGAAAATACTTTTTGCACAACTAAAGTAAACCAGCAGGGTACATTTTCAGCTAAAACCTTGCGATTTAAGGAGTATCCTTAAAAAAAATTAATTCATACAAACCTCAATTTAGTATTAATATTCACATAATAAATATCTGGCGCATAAAAAAGCCTTTTCATTTGACTAAGGCCATGCTTAGCCTAGAAATAGAAATAATGTTTTGGAGAGCTTTTCCCATGAAAGAAGTAATCTTAAAACATGTATTTTACTATAATACCTTACGAATGATAAAACATCCATTTTAAAAAATTGGGTACATTTCTCGAATAATGCCGTTGCATGACATACGCTTCGGGAAAAAACTGTTCTTTAAGGTGTAAATATATCAAGTGTAAAGAAATATCACGGGTATTACGACTTATAAATAGGATTTAGCATAAGAAAGTGCGTGTTATGTCGAAAAAACACACTGACAACAACTCATTGTGTGCTGTTTTGACTTTATTAGATGAATAGTATTCAACTGGGAGAAAGATTGATATAAAGTGAATTGTAACTATTAGAAAGAACGTGCATGAATATATACTGATTGACATACAATTTATAAGGAGATCAATTTCATCACCATTTTCTTAAAAAGCAGCATTGTTCTTATGTTTTTATTCACGTTAAAGGAACATGTGCCTTTCAAACAAATAAACCATATTTTCATATCCCATCAAGCCACAATATTCACACATATTATCTGGCTAAAAATATCCTATTTGTCTTGAACTAATTTCATGCTTAGACTATAAATGAAATTGGTGTTTAGCGCACTGTTGCGTTCTGGGTTCTGGATTGCACTTCAGACAGAACTCTTGTCAATAATAATATGTTTTTTATTGTGGTAGTAATACACGTATAGATAATCCTTCACTGCTACACAATCTGCATAAGTACAATGGAGTCAATACAGCCATCCAGTATCACCAATCACAGGCTTACAGGCTCCGTTTGTCACAATATTCGAGCCACCTCGATAACACGTAGGACCAACACTCTCTAGCACCACATCGTCCTCTCGTCCACCACACACTAGCCTCTGACCCGTACTCGACTCTCTCACACTACACTATTTATAGCCCTTGGGCGAACTCTTTAGGTCATGGCGTGATATTCAAATGTCAGTTTAACTGACACAGTTCACAACATTTTCTAACAACTCACAATAAACTCAGTGACAGTGATTCTCATACCTTGACACGCACTATTTCTAAGAAAGAAAGGAATATGTGGAAATATATTGTTTTCATGTTCTGATTCATGTGAAAAGAAAGTGAGCCTTGACCGTTAGATTTTTGCAACTGTTAACTACATTTGTTATCCTTTTAGAGTATATAGCATACGTTATTAAGGGGGTTCGAGCATGGTGAAAGAAAGCCATCAATCGATCTGAATGGAAGTATGTGGTTGAGCAGGCCAGGGCCCTACATGGGTTGTAGCTGGAAGGATTTGATGGAGCAAGCGAGGGTCCTACATGGGCTGTGGAGCCAGGGATGATAATGATGATGCTTTATTAAAGCAGAAATACCACAATTGAGGAGTAATATTGAAATTAATATTTTTTTTTTCTCGACACACATATCGTTGTGTTTTGTTTTTTGTTATTATCAAGAAGGGGTTTGATTTATCACTACCTTAATTTCAGATGCGTTTACATTCATTTTAAAGGAGAATTTGAGACCAAAAACCAAATAAAGTTATTCTTGTTTTGCCTACCCCGTAGCGTAGCACTGTTATTTTGCTCTTATATATATATATTTGCTAGTTACAATTACCCAGCTTTTTACTTTAATAAGTTTTTCTGTAGAAGCGTATAGAACTTTATATTTGCATGTAATAAAAGGGTAAATTTATCCTAAAACAATGTCATATATATCATTTTATTGCATTTCCAAATGAAGTGAGTGCACTCTGAAGCACGTCACATAGAGAAAAACATTTTTCGAGCCCCTGACCCCACATGAGCAAAGGTCTTATAATTCTTATTAGTTAAATATCGTATTGAGTACCAAAATTTCAACTTATCTAATAAATACAGACGGTACTTCTGTAGAGAGGATTATTGCGTCCTACGAATATCTATGGTTTGTATTTAGTCCTGTATTTTTATTAGAGTTTTAAATGATGATACAGTTTTGTGTTTCCTGGTTTCTTCAGGCAACCCATTCCACTGAAAATTGGAGAATACGTTCATTTTCATATAAGAAAAAATAAAATATATTTTTGCCCCTTCCCCCAGGGGAGTGATCATTGAATTTCTTTACACCTCTTACCATTTCGGATGTGCATTCCTAATTTCCATAAGATTTTTGGGCACAGGTTCAAAACAGCGACCGTCAAAAAAGCGACTTCAAAACAGCGACTGTATCAAAACAGCGACTGACTGTATCAAAACGGCGACTTCACGGCAAAGCTATTCTGGTCCAACCGTACACCTAACACAGTGGCTTTAAACTTTTTTGACACATAAACCCCTTTTCATTGTCTAAACTGTGGTTTGAACACGACTCATATATGCAGTTAGTTTTCTCTCGTTATCTAGCAGTCAGTGAAATTATGACGTTTGTATGTGACTTGGTACTTCAGATTTATTAAATCATCAACAGCCTGTTGTTTGCGAGCATGTATATATACCCGGTATACTTGTCAATGTCCAGCTAAGCACACCCGATCCGATGTAATCGGACAATAAAAATGTCACGTGGTCAGATAAAGGTACGTAGATTCACTCTACCCACAGTCATTTTATTAAAATTTCCCATAAATCTCGCCAGCAAAGGTTGACCTGTGGTCGTCGCTTAGTCTAGCCCTGGAATCATGTCCTGATGTAGCATAGGCCAGCCAACGAACAGTTCCTGGTCTCGGTAGACTTCAATCGATCTATCCACCCTGATCAATGTGGCGATGTATTAGGACAATAATAAATGCCACGTGGTCAGATAGTCTTTTATAGGGGTACCTAATTTCATTCTGCCTCTCATTCCTTTATTTACCTTTCCCATAAAACTTTCCACAACCCTAGGTATACATTACACTATAACATAAAGGTCAATCTTCCCTCCACTCCCATGCCAAACATTTGTTTTTTTTAAATATTTTAAAATGGTTTTACGCTTTACATAGTAAAATCAAAATCAATAGATGAAAAAATTCGATTAAGGTGTTGACATGAATGGCGAACCTCGCGGGCACTGAAACCACCACAAACCTGCACCCTATGATTCACATCTTTTTCTTGTGTAGACCTACTAGCATAAAAAAACTGAATTGTAATAAGATGTACAAAGTTGTCTGTATATAAAGTTAATACATTAAAAAGTTACTAAAACCTTATAACAGACAAAATCGTTGAAGCCGCTGGGCCCGTATGACCTGACACTGTGTATGCACTCTTTAAAACACCAACATTTATTTTTTCACACCTTTAGTTCATTGTATTTAATTTTATATATTACCTTCTCTACAAAAATCCTGCATTATCACAAGCAAAAGAAAAAAGTGGTTGTTTTGATACAGTCGCTGTTTTGATGCAGTCGCTATTATGACTGTCACTGTTTTGACCGTCGCTGTTTTGATACAGTCGGTGTTTTGACCGTCGCTGTTTTTTCCGTCGCTGTTTTGACACAGTCGCTGTTTTGACCGTCGCTGTTTTTACTTAGTCGCTGTTTTGAGTCGCTGTTTTTACGGTCGCTGTTTAAACAGTCGCTGTTTTTACTTATTCGCTGTTTTGAGTCGCTGTTTTTACGGTCGCTGTTTTGACAGTCGCTGTTTTGCCCGGAAGCGCTTTTATGCTTCTACCTACATAAGAATTTTTAGATTTACCGAGTTTCAGCTTTTAATTATCTCATTTTCGGAAAGAACTACATTTGGGCAACCGGCTCCCCATAAAGAGATAATTTAAATATATTTTCGCCTTGTACCGTTACGGACGTGTGCTAAACAATTTTTTTTTACAATTTTATGCTTCTGCCTATTAGGGAATAAGAGAATTGTTGATTTTAAATTAGCATATAGCCCATCTAAGTAAAAAAAAAAACAACTGTTTAAGCCCCAATGCCCCACATTAGCGGGAATATTAAACGAAACTTGTTAAAAATCATTCCCCATGTAATGTTGTGTACATTTACTAAATGTCACGTTATTTGTTATCTGGATTTTGTATATAGCTCATTTAAGATACAAAAAAAGTCTAAAAGAGCCACAGTTAACCCAATTAAGAAGAAAGGGAAACCAGGCGAAAGCACCAATAGCTATCGACAGATATTCTTGACATCGTGTCCTGGTAAGTTAGCTGAGAGGATGGTAAACGCCAGGCGCTATTGGTTTCTAGAAAAGAGTAAGTGCATTCCTGTCACTCAGGGTGGCTTCTGCAAGGGTCGCCAGCCGATGGATCAGGTAGTAAGAATTGTTTAGTCTTCGATCTAAAACAGGCCTACGACAAGGTCTGCCGTACTGGACTTATGTATAAGCTCCAATAATAGGGTATTACATGCAAAAATGCATAACTGTAGAAAATCATTGTTGGAGAATAGATCGATCAGAACACGCATGGAGGAATCTCTATCCACTGAAGCTCGACTTGAGGACGGACTCCCGCAGGGATCTGTCATGAGTTATACGATATTCCTAGCATACGTTAGCGTCTATCGAGAGTAGTTGCGCAATGTTCGCAGACAACTTGGTTGTCTTTGAGTCCCGGAGAGACGAAGCAAATTTGCAGATAAGACTGCAGCGCGACATCGATAAGATCGAAGCATATGCCAAAAGTGGATACTCATAGTGAACACGAAAAAAAAGTTCATTCCCTTTTCACGAATGGTAGGAATGCGCTTAAACATGGCGTTGTGCTCAACATCTTTTGGAAAAGGATGAATTGGGACAAGGAACCAACGTATTTGGGCGTGCGGTTGGACCATAAACTCCAGTTACATAACCATAACGATAACGGCGTAGTGAGAGTCTATGCAGACGGCTCATGCTTCACAGATGGATGAAGTGGTACGGTGCACTAATTTAATACCTGCAGGAGGGCCAGCAGTAACTGAGCTGTCTAGACAGTTAGGAAGACTCGCCTCGAGTGGGGAAGCTGAGCTAGAAGCAATTCACAAACATGTGAAAGAGGTGCACTTACACCTTTGCAGAAGGAAGAGTTTTCCAACAGTCGTAGTCTTCTCCGTTTCAAGATACTCCCTGGAATCCTTGAGTCGGGGCTCTATTGAGACGAAAACTGTCGATGCTGTACTGGAGATCGTTAACAACATTCGATCTTGTGGGGGCATGGTTGTCTTAGAGTACACTACAGGGCACGCAAAGATATCAGAGCAAGAACAGGCACACTACCTCGCACAAAAGTATGCTGCCCAGCCCCAAATCGAACGCCCAATGACCCAATTGGGGGTAAAATCGTGGCTAAAAGACCATTTCACGGAAAAAATGGAACAAAAGCTGTGATAATGGTGACACGGCAAGGGCGATTTACGATAAAATGCCGCGACCACGTAACCGACATCCCTGGTGGAAATTGCCTCGTAGCTGCTAATCCGTCATCAAGCGGATGCGGATTGGACATTGCCCAACAAACAGCTACTTTCACAGGCTAGACAGAAACAGGGAACCCGGCTGCCGTTTATGTGGTATAGCCGAGGAGACAGTGGCACACCTGCTGACCGATTGCCCTGCGGCAATTGGGGACGCGGACGGGTCAGGCAACACATGCACTGCCGAGGAATATATCCATGGTGACGCAATTATGTTGAGGCTGGCCGTTAGTATTGTAGGCCGGGTTAAAAGAGTCTGAGTGACTGAACCCTCCAATGAGCATGACACATATTTGGGCCCCTGGCGCCAATGAGTGAGAATTTTGAAAGTCTTTTTCGTCTTTATAGTAGTGAGAGTGTGCTAAATAACTTCCAAAGTTTCATGTTTTTACATATAAGGTAAATTGAAGAATTAGCAATGTATTGGTTTTTAATATAAGAAAAAAACTTCAGTTGGTATCTTGGCCCTCCATGAGTGGGACATTTTAATTTCTTTTTCGAATATTTTCGTCAGGATAGTTTACTTCACAACGTATGCTCAATCTATACAGGGAATAGGAGAATTTGTGATTTTTAAATGTTATATACCTAAAAAAATAATAATTTTACAGTTCATATGAAAAAACTACATTTTGGCCCACGGTCCCCAGAAAGAGACCATTTAAATATAATTTTGCCTTTATACCTTGTGGAAGTGTCCACAACAATTTCCTAAAAGCTCATGCTTCTACCAACTCGACAAATAGGAGAAATAATGAGAGTTAAATTTTTATAACACAAATATGTAAAGTTTTTGGACCCCCGGCGCCTACTATTGTGAACTTATGAATTAACCCTGTTTAAGAACATTTCTCATATAATTTTGTGTACGTGTACGAAACTTCAATTTATTTGGTGGCCTGGATCTTAAGTTATTAGAGAACAGACAGACAGACAGACAGACAGACAACAAATGCTTCTTTTAGGTATATAGATAATAGGGCTGGTATCAATTAATTTAAAATTAATCGTTCATTTTACATAAAAATAAACGATTTATTCATGAAATAATCGTTCACTTTGATTAAAGCGAAAAATCTAAAGAGAATTAACAAAACATGTTATTTTATGTGTTTGTTTATTTGAGTTATATCCTCTGCGTCATAAACATAGAAAAATAAATGTTTGAATTATATATATATTTTTTGGTCAATCTTTACATAAATTATATAATTTTTTATATACAAATATATAGAGATATTTTTTTCAATTACCGTTTGTTACCTGTGCAGTTGACTCTAGAAGCTGCTTCAAACGTCTTAACAGTAGCCAGGGCTCCACCAATGGACTTGCATGCAGCCTGATTTTTTTTAAAGTTTCCAACTTTCATAAATATTCATTTTTATTTCAGTGAAAAAAAAATATTATAAGATAGCAAATTAAACGTAAATAAATTATTTTTATGCATGTGACTCTCAAGTTATTATTTTTTTCTTTTACAAATTTCTTTTATTACGTTTTCATGGGATTAAACAAATAATAGAACTTACAATTTAAAAGCAAATAGAAAACACCATAAACATTAAATTACCGAGTTCCTGGTATTTAACTATTTATGAAAAGCATATTTATTTGCGCAGACTAAATTTAATATTGGTAATTAACTCGTAATCTACTTTTAAAGTTTGCAGCTTTTTACCAGCTGTGCAGATGACGGCTACATTTTTTGGGTCTATTTAATACAAGATATGACTAATTCTATAGTAAATAAGTATATAACCTTTACATTACACATTAAGAAAGCTATATTTACTTTTGCTTCATCATATATTAAACTTGTGCTGTTGTAAAGGAAGCAAGTATTTTCTGACAAAATGGACCCTGGCCATGTACATGCTACTGAAATACGTATTGAGAAATGTACACATGTAAATAAAATTCAAAGTAAAAAGTTAGTAAAATGACTCAAGGATTTCCAGTAGAGTTTAAATACAAAAAGTTAATTTGTGGTATTGTTATTGATTAATTGAAATTTAATCATTAAATTTTGAATAGTTACCAATTAATTAATCTATAATTTTGATTAGATACAAAAATAAGCTGCATAATGTCAATAAACTGAAAATTTCAAGGGAAGTTCCGATAGCAAATTAACATTTTTTTTGTTTCATTGCAGTATTTCACAAGTCTGAAAGACTTGTTAAAAATAAAGATATTCTGAACTTAATTTAATTGTTTTAAACAAATACAAGAACAAAAATAAAGTTATGTAGATCTAGATCTATACTATGCCACAAAAACTGAACATTAAAAATGAAAATAATATTCATAAGCCTCGCTTCTAAAGTTTTATTTCAAGGCATGTTATATAAAGATCAATTGAGTTGAAAAAAAGTAGTATTTCAAAACTTTGCACATATACAATTATTATTTTTTTTAATTAAAAAGAATCAGGATTTGCAATTAACATATCACAAGTTTTACTTTAACTTTATATTTAACTATAATTTTTTTTTTAAAAATCAGTATACATTTTAAAAAAATAATTAGCAATAAATGCAAGTTAAATTACGCATTAAAGTTTAGGCCATTAAATGGAAAATTAAAATTAATTTTTTTGAAATATGTTGTTCGTCCGTCGAGTCGACGAGGACAACTCGAGGACAGTCCCAAGGGTTGCTGGGACTGGTTTTGTCTATGAGTGCGCAAATGGCTGACGAGACCGATAGTGGAGCGGGAAGTTCGGGAAAAGAACGGGCATGGGACGAGTGGGTTGTCTAAATGGTTGGCAGCAGGGGCCTTTCGGGGTTGCCTCTTCTTATCTGCTGCATTGATCCTGTTTGCCTCGCATGACCTGGCACCTACGTTGATAGATTGGCTCCAGTTGGACCGATCTATTGCAGCTTCTTCCCAGAGGCTTTCAGGGTGTTATTGAAGCCTATCTTTTTTTCACCATGGGGCCGCTGGCCATGCTGGAGCTCACCACATAAGAGTATCTTTGGTAGCCTCTCATTTGACTTCGGGCTAGTTGCCTTGCCAAGCAAAGCTGTTACTGCATTAGGAGTGGGAAGATGCTGGGGAGGACTGCTTTGGTTAGTACCAATGTGTCTGGATCTTTATGCCGTGGATCTTCCTGAGGCTTGTTGTGTGAAAATAGTTTAGCTTTTTTAGCATGGCGTTGATACACGGAGATGGGATGGATGTCAAAAGTCACTTGTTCGATGACTTGGGTTTAAGTGAGATAGAGTTGCGCCGTTCGCCGATCTTACTCTCTCGCCCGAGACTATCATGATCCAGCGGCAGGACTGAGTCGAGACGGCTGGTGATGGAGACGGGTGCAGTGGATGGCCGTGATTTCCTGTGTGTTTTGCCATACCCTTAGCGTTCCACCACACTTTGCTTAGACTCGCCTACTTGACCATTTACCATAGAAAAGTAATACAGATGTATAGAGATTGTTTTATGAATAACAAAAATATAAAGATCATCTTTTATCACTATGTTGTTTTCTTTCAATTTTTGTGTACTTAAAAACATATGCTCATGACTTGAGTATTTAATTTAAAAAATAATATTTTTAGCAGATATATTTAAATATAGCAGTTCAATATACTGTCAATGAATTAGAATTTTATTATTGTTAATTAAGTTAAGGCAATGATTGTCTTTAAAAAAATAGAATTTCCCTTATAAAACAGCTTATTTTAAATTTCACACATTAAAAAAAATCTTTTTTTTTAATGAAAAATTTTGTGTGTAAATAACTAATTTAAAAAAAAAATATTTATGAATAAATCGAGAACATTGTTTAAGACTTTTTCTTTATATTTTAATCACTATTTGATCAATTAAATAATTTCAATCAATATAATTGCTTACCATTAATCGAGAAATTAATCGTTATTTTTCGCATCCCTAATATATAAATATATTTATATGTAAATCAAAGTATATTTCAGTTTGTTACCGGAATAATAAATATCTAATTTTTTCTTCTTCAATATTTTCAATTATTGGTAGCCGTGGACCATAATATAATTTTTAGTTTAAATTAGCTATAATAAAATTAGTTTAAGCATTAGCTTCAGATAGACCTTAACCAAACATTGTATATAAAAAGTGACAGCCTATTGTAAAATAATTTACTGCAAAGAGTTTATAAACACAATTTCTTCACTTTTGGGACCCTGAAACTCTTTTTTTAGTATTTTTTCTATAGATTTGATTCTCCATTAAATTATTAACGATCTTAAAAAACACTGATACAAGAATTCATCATTGTCCATATTAAAATGAACAGATGTTTTTAACTTTATTATTTGCACAGAATTAGCCCTGGGAACCTTAATGTCGTCTTTTGCTCATATGAGCTGTATAAATTTCTGTTTGTGCGCAAGCTACTAAGTAAGCAAACTTTTTATACAAAAACTTGGCGTCAAATACTAAATTTCTCAAGGGCACTGAACTAGATGAAACTAAATTAAAATAAACAGGTTTTTGAAATTGACATCTTGCACGAATGGGCACCTAATTTAACTATAAAAAAATAGTTTGGATTTTGACCAACATTCGTACACACAAGAGTTTATATTTAATTAGTATAGGGCATTTAACTCCTAATATATAATATCATTCATTTTTTTTGATTAGGTGCGTAAGATCGTTTATTTTTTTTTAACTTAAATTTATTTTTTTAGTCAGCTTGCGATGCATCTTAGACTGTTTTCCTCATTTCTGCGTTAATTTCTGCATGAATATTTCAAAGACATACCACTTATTGGTTTCTATAAATTTATTCAGCACTACTTAAAACATTGCAAAGGTGAGACGTGGTGGTCGAGAGGTAGCGCTCTCGACTGTCATACCGATGGTCACGAGTTCAAATCCACACGAAAGTGAGGATTTGTTCTCGGGGCCTGAGGAGTCCCCGAGTCACCCAGCTCCGAATGGGTACCTAACTAGACAATAGTTAGGCGGCTGGGGTAATGCGTGGAACCCCTATAGCCGTGGCCTGTGACCGCTGCATCACTTGCCAACAGATCATCTCTCATGGTCTGTGGACGCAATTATCTTCTGCATAGAAGGAGCGTCTGTATATGTAAGATAAGATAAAGCACGACGGAAATTCTATGAATGAATAAAAACCATCATCCACTTTATGTGAGCAGCGATATAATTTCTTATCTTATTACTATCTAGAGTAATTCAAACCGAACAAAAGTAACATAAAGAAAAGAAATAACTATAATTTTAATACCAAATTGTAATAGAATTTGCGGTTAAAGTATGAGCTCTTTAATGACATTTTTCAATCAACTCCTGGTAATTTCGTCAACTGACATTCGTTCAGCCAGCCATTTTCTAGTTCACCACTACACACGTTCTGTTCACTGCACAATCACAATTCTTAAGCATTTAAACACGCGAGCTCAAACAATGACAATACAAAAACACAACACGTCTCTCAAACAAGTAGTATATCTATATTTCTAACACTAAAACCATGTGACTACAGCAAAACAACACGTCTTTTAAACAAGTATTATATTTTCTAACACTAAACCTTAAATATCATGGCTGGCCTTGTCATTACTTTAAAAAGTAAATAATGTAAAATAACCGATATTATCATGAAATTATATAGCTTTTTAAGATTCAGAAAATGTTAACCATCTGTGTTTGCTTTTAATTTTTATGAGCTTAACTTAATAATATATAATTACTATTTGTCTTAATATTTTTCTTATTTTCTGTTTAATGTTTATTTTTGTTTGAAATGATTGTATAAGAGAAACTATAAACATAGACAAATGATCTAATTAAAAAGTGTAAAATATTTTATACCTACCACATCTTACAGTAGGAAGGCTAACATATACAACACATACAAGTAACTCTAGATGTTTCCATGCCATGATGACTGTCTGGAGCACAGTAGTAAACTTACATCAGCTGTCATTAAAAAAAAGTTTATATTTTAAATGGCAACATAATCTCACTAGAGATGGTAATATTTTCGTGTCACTACGAAGATGATGCACCGCATACCCTTGGAATTGCCATTATGCTACCAAGGGCTGCATAAGGAGCAATCATTTGATGGGAGGCTCATGGACCTATACTTCTTTTAGAAAACTTTCTTACAGAGAATCATAGCATCAGCCTAAATGTCATCTAATGCTAAGCACAAACAAATGAAAGCGATGAAATTGACAAAGAAGAATTCCACAATAGAGTGATGACCATATTTCAATGTTGCCCGCACAGGAACAATGTCATCTATGTCAAGATCAGCAATAGCAACACATGGTATAAATAGGTTAAAGGACAACAAGGTAAATGTGAGATGAACGACAATGGTGAGAGGTTTGAAGATCTATGTGTTACATCAGACCTGTCATATGGGGGAGGTTTTTTCCAGCACAAGAGAATACATAAAGCTAAATGGGTCTCACTGGGCATGAGCATGAAGAATCAAATAAAATATGTATGCAAATGTAAAATATTCAAGCTATCTTTCTTAGACGTAAGTGTAAAGGGTGGAGCTCGTTTTGCCTGAGATCAGCGTTGGGTTCCTCAGTACAAGTGTTTTAGAACCTTCCCAATTTTAGAACCTTTTCGGATAGGGGTTAGGTCTAACATCGTAACAAGGAAGCTAACCTTGACTTGATCAAAGATTCTTAAAGATCTTATGCTGAGCATTAGAAAATGTGTTAGGACGCTACAACAACTTTGTAATATGTGAGCACGCGCTAAAGAAATGGTACATGATGAATGATCAATCAGAATAAGAGTTTCACGCTGACCCAAGCCAAGCAAAAAGAAATCGCAAATACCAATGTATAGAAATGTAGGCAGACGCGACCTTAATTACCGAACCCAAAGCTGCAAGTTTTCTCTCTCTTGGGATATTCAAAGTCACAGGGCACCGGTCGGAGGTGTTGACTGTTAAATAGAGTTGAGCCTAGTTGAGAAGTCTGTTTTCAGGTTTGAGAGGTACTTAGAAGAGTTCAAATGCATTTTGTATATGTTACTATTTAATGATTTTATGCTTTATATGGATGGTTGATTGATATGTTGATAGATATGTCTATTACGATTGTTAGTTAATTACGATATTCACTATTATTATTTTCAGCTAGTAAACTTAGTAGTAGGCAATGATTAGTATGGTATAGTAAGTTAGTGGTCCAGTAAAGTTCAGCTAGTAAAGTCAATTACTAGTAAAGTTAAGTAAAGTAAATTATTAGTAAGACTTAGAACCATAGAGCAAAACAGACAAGGGATTTACTGGTGCTGACATCAGATGGAAAGAGACAAGCCGACCCTACGGAAAAACCATTGAGCGAGAAAGACGATCATTGCGGGAGTCCCCAGATGTCAATCACCCTACATAGCTTAGGATTTGACCCCGGACTGACCTCGGAGAAGAGAATCGTAAATATTGATCGATAGGGCTACGCCTGACTTAAGAATCAGTTACATAGACGTAACAGCCATAATCCATTAGCCACGTCCATTTACAGAAGGAAGTTGGGGCATAAGCAACTGCGATTTGATATTTGTATTTTTTAGGGCTGCGGAAATTACCGATTAATTTCTCGATTAATCGGTAAATTATGTTATCGATTAAAATTATTTTAATCGATAAAATAGTGATAAAAATAGAAAAATGTTTTTGTTTTTTAATAAATAGTTAATAATAGTTTTTATTTTATCATTATTTTTTTTACGTACAAACCTCTCCATTAAGTGTATGTCAAGAGAGGATACTTTAAAATAACCTGTTTTATAAGGACAGTGATATTAAGAAAAACATTGTTTTTAACTAGTTAACAATAACAACATTTAAATTCATTGACATTATATTGAACTAGATTCTACTTATTTTTAAATATGTCCCCCAACAATAGTACGTGTTTTAAATTTAATTAATTTAATACTTAGGTTATGGGCATTTAAAAAATGCAATATAAGGGCACAAAATATAAAGGAAAACGAAATAGTCAAAAAAGAGATTATGAGGTCTTAGGGAAAAAAATCATAGCTTTCGAACCACTTGGGATAAAAAGATGATCTTTATGTTTTTACTAATTATCAAACAATTTCTATACAGCTGTATTACTTTTATATTTATAAAATTAATTTGAAATTTTCATTCAAGTGCCTCAACTTTAATACGTTATTTAACTTGTTTTCAGTGCTAACTGTTTTAAAATAACTTAATAACAATACTTATTGCCCGTTTTTATTACTTCCCTTGAAATGTTCAGTTTAATGACGTCATAATCTTTATTTTTAGCTGAACAAAATTATCGATTAATTAATCGGTAATTTTTCAAAAGTTAACGATTAAATTTAATTTAATCGATAACAGCCCTAGTATTTTTATATATTCATGATTACTTTCTGATTCTTTAAATATATTCTTTATATATATATAATGCGCTAAGGCGCACTTCCGTCCGTGTGAATCCCCTATGGCCCGCAACTCTAGATTACTTTTTTAAAATTGAAAATATAGACGTAAAATCATAATGATTTTGGTTTTGAGATTAACAGAGCATGTGGTTTTGCGCGCAGTAAAAAAATGATGTGGCGACATGAAGCTTTTACTATATTAATTAATTTGATGTTACTTTTTATGTTGATAATCCGAGTGTGTGAATAAGCATGTGTGCGAGTGTGTTCATATGTGTGTGTGTGTGTGTGTGAGTGTGTGTGTGTGTGTGTGCATGTGCGTCTGTGTGTGCGTGCGACTGTGTGTTTGTATTAGTTGTGAAATGACGATTTATTTCATAGATTGCTAAAAGTGAAATTAAATATTGAAAAGACGTTACCTTTTAATCTTTTATGTATAGTTAAAAGTATGCACTGGATTATGAAAAATTCCTTTAATTTTATGAACACAAGTTTCTGCCGATGCGATCTGCATGGATGCTTGAATAAAAGATAACGGGAAGTCATTGAATGTGACTTAAAAAACTGTTAATGAGAAGATCAATCTCAAATGATTTTTTCAGAGATGGTTTTACTTTATGTTTGATGTTAAAAGAAATGAGCCCTTGCGCATTAGTTGGATGATTTCTCGCATGAATTGCCACAATGGAAAATAAACTGTGAAAAGAACTTATAGTCGCTGTTGAAATTGCATTATTTATAGTTATAACATGTAATTAGGTAAGATTGGTGCATATTTATTTTTAAAGGAAATGGAACCTTTCTAAACATTTTAATTGTATTTTACAATAAAAAAAATCACACGAAGATGGTGCGAACTAATTTCCCTTAGTCACTGTTAAATAGCTATAGAAATAAATGTGAAGAAATTATTTAATTGTAGACGAAATATCAATTTTACATTTTAATATAAGCTTTTATACATCTACGTATATAATCGGATGGAGGCAAATTTTGTACGGGCTTATAACTAGTCAAAATTACAGAAAATGAAATTTCTTAAAGAAAAATTAGCGCGGAACCGCTTTTGAAGCATTCAACGAGTGATTTATCATAAAAAACAATTGCAAATATTTTTTAGGAGGAAGATGTATTTCTCTTAGGTGCTTACTTAATACAAGTAAGTGTTTTTGGATCGATTTCATTATAAACTGACATTAAGGAAATTCGTATTGAAAGTAAATGCTCAGGGATTTTAAATAAAAAAATGGTACGCTAATACCCTGTTGTAAGAGTGTAAATAGCGGAATTGTAATTTTATAAAGAGGGGAAACTTTGTGAACTATTTGAAGGGTGCTTTTCATTTATTGGGTCATGAGTTTATAATATTGCCGAGCCCTGAGTGGCACTATTTCTTAGCCACTGATAATATCCTTTTTGCAAAGATTAAGAAAACCAGGAGTGTAAAATTTTAAACCCAAACCTTGCGATTCAACATGTGTTTTTTAAACAAATAGTCAGTACTAGAGGCAAGTACCCGGCTTCGCACGGGTTTTAAATAGGGATTTCTGGAGAAGCGTACACAATGATTTTTCGCAAATTAGCGTTAGGAGAGTGTACTTAACAAATTCCCAAAGTTTCATTCTTCTACCTACACGGGAAATAGTAGAATGGGTGATTTTCAGT
The DNA here is from genome assembly GCA_002072015.1 of Radix auricularia. Lineage (NCBI taxonomy): Eukaryota > Metazoa > Mollusca > Gastropoda > Lymnaeidae > Radix > Radix auricularia. Next base: position 78,949 of record MUZC01004610.1, on the reverse strand, counting down.
ATTTATATAGCGTGTAGTAGTAAAAAAAATACATTTGGGCCCCCGGCTCCCAGTAAGTGATAATTTAAATATTTTTTTCACCTGTTACCACTGCGGGGTTGTACTCATCGATTCCCAGGCCATATGGTGCGTCCACCTAAACAGAAACCTGATCTTTCGTGAGACGTGATTGTATTTCGTTGTCTACATTTTGTTAATAAAGCCCGCTTAAGAAAAAGTACATTTGGGCCCCCGTCACCACATAAGTGGGAATTGTATTTATTTATTTTTTTGCCATTATTGCCAGGAGAGTAATTTCCAAAAGTTTCATG